>CM066331.1:212185644-212390644 GCA_033807585.1 Hydrophis major | reverse complement strand
CTCTGAAATCTGTGTCTGTCCTGTTGGGCTTCAGAACCAACCCGGACAGTCATAGAGGTGCAGATGACAGACCCAATAATTCCTCTGTAGAACTGGATCAGCAGCTCCTCGGGCAGTTTGAGCTCCCTGAGTTGGCACAGGAAGAACATTCTTCGTTGTGCTTTTTTGATGACGTTTTTGATGTTAGGTGTCCATTTTAGGTCTTGTGATATAATAGAACCCAGAAATTTGAAGGTCTCTACTGTTGATACTGTGTTGTCTAGTATTGTAAGAGGTGGTAGTATGGGAGGGTTTCTCCTAAAGTCTACCATCATTTCTATGTTTTTTTTTTAAAAAAAGTTTTTAATTTTTTAATTTTTACGCATCTGTTTACGTGAGCAATGTGGTTTCAATTATAACACTTATACATAAACATACTTTCATTTCCACCAAACTTATATAATCTCATCTCATCTCATTATCCATTTCGCTTATCTTTAAATAAATTTCCATTTTATATTTCAATTCATTAATTCAATATCAATATCATTTCATCCAAATATAAATTCCCAATTCTTTATCCCCTATTATTTCCGTTTATAGCTTACCACCTATTTTATTTAACATTACATATCATTCTTGTCCTTAATTTTCCCTAAGCCAATTATATAATAAACAATCTAAAAACAAGCAAGAATAAAACAAAACTAATACATTTAGGATCCACATGGTATATCCCCATAATCTATCTAATTTAATAATTCATTCCCCAACTGTAAGCATATTAACATTAAATAATCAACTGTATATTTTAAAACATGTGTATTTTAAGGTATCCTCCCTAGAATCGCTGGAATGACTTCCTAATATATCTCATTTCATCTTGACTTTTCCTTTAATCTTTAATAATCATACTTTTTTCCTTTTCTACTTAGCCAAAATTTATATATTTTAATACATTTCACTTTTCTTATAATCATTAATAATCATATTTTTTCTTCCTTACCACTTATCCAAAATTTGTCTATATATTTTAATACATTTCCATTTCCCTGTTTTATTCCTCCAATATTCATATACAGTATGTATATATGTATATATGTGTATATATGTGTGTGTGTGTGTGTGTACACACACACACACACACACGTATGTATGTATGTATGTATGAATGTATGTATGTGTATATGTATATGTATTTGTTTTCTTAAGTTTTCGCAAGTACTTACATGTATGGTGTTCAGCTTTGTTCGGGTATTTTCCCACATCATTATAGTTGTGCTTTTAAAGTTGTAGCAACGTTTCGTCTGACGAACACAATACAGAAGCCTGATGATGGCAAATGAGATTCTGCCAAAACATTGCTACAACTTTAAAAGCATCACTATAATGACAAAGTTAAAATAATTTCCAGCAAGTTTTAAACTAAATGCAAATATACATTCCCTTGTGGTATCCCCCTTGCACAATCCCTAACCCTTATCTCGAAATCTGGTAACTTTAACATTCCTTTTTTTCTAAATTTCCCCAATTTTTCTTCTTTTTTCCTTCTACTTTTATTTTTATTTCCCTCTGCCTGTCAGCCATATCCCCCCCCCTCCTTTTCAGTTCTCTTTTTTGGAATTTCTTCTTGTATATTCCCTTCTTCTTCTTCTTCTTCTTCTTCTTCTTCTTCTTCTTCTTCTTCTTCTTCTTCTTCTTCTTCTTTTTATTTATTTTTTATTTTTATTTATTTGATTTGTCAATAGTTTACAAGATAATAGGTATAAGTATATACATAGTTATGAATACATGAAATGGGTACATATAAGAAAAATAAACAATAGGACAGGGACAGTAGGCACGTTGATGCGCTTATGAACCTACAGACCTCTTAGGAAGGTGGGGTGAGGTCAATAGTAGACAGTCTAAGGTTAAAGTTTTTGGGGTTTGGGGAAGAAACCACAGAATCAGGTAGAGTATTCCAGACATTGACCACTCTGTTGCTGAAGTCGTATTTCCTGCCATCAAGTTTGGTGTGATTAACCTTGAGTTTGTATCTGTTGTGTGCTCTTGTGTTGTTATGGTTGAAGCTGAAGTATTCATTGACAGGTAAGTCATTGCAGTGTGTTATTTTATATACCATACTTAGATAAGACTGAAGACGGCGTAATTCAAAGTTTTCTAGGTCTAGAATTTCAAGTCTGGTGGCATAAGGTATTCTACAATGAGTAGAGGAGTGGAGAACTCTTCTTGTGAAATATTTCTGGACTTTCTCAACTGTGCTAATATCAGATACATAATGTGGTTTCTAGACTGATGAGCTGCATTCGAGTATTGGTCTAGCAAATATTTTGTATTGCTCTAGTGAGTAGTGTGATATTACCAGAGAAAAAGCTACGTAGCATTAGGTTAACAACTCTTAATGCCTTTTTGGCTATGTAGTTACAATGGGCTCTAGCAATTAGATCATTAGAGATGAGTATTCCAAGATCCTTTACAGAGCTTGGATCATCAACAAGGTCCTGACTATTCAGCTTGTATTTTATTTTCTGATTTTTTTTGCCAATATGTAAGACAGAACATTTATTTATTGAGATTTGAAGTTGCAATTTGTTTGACCATTCTGATACATAGTCAAGATCTTTTTGAAGGATAGCAGTATTGTCTGTGGTATTGAATAGCTTTACATCATTAGCGAAAAGCATTTGCTCTTAATATGATCACAGAGGTCATTTATGTAGAGTATGAAGAGAGTTGGTCCTAGAACACTGCCTTGGGGGACACCACTATTGACAGGTACAGAATTTGATAGGACACTCCCAAGTTTGTTATCTGTTTAACAAGAATGCTTCTATCCAGTTATGCAGGTGTCCAGAGATACCATAAGATTTTAGTTTTAGGAGTAGTTTGTCGTGTACCACTGAATCAAAGGCTTTACAGAAGTCTATGCAGATTGTGTCTATTGCTTTGCTCTGATCGAGTTGTGTTGTCCGTATGTTTTTGCAGTGTAAGAGTTGCAGATTACAGGATAGTTTTTTTCCTAAAACCAAATTGTTTATTGGAGAATAGGTTGTTTGTTTCGAAGTGGAGGATAATGGATTGGTTAATAATTGATTCCATGACTTTACAGGTGTCGCAGCATAAGGAGATTGGTCTGTAATTTTCAACTAGGCTGAGGTCTCCCTTTTTGAAGATGGGGATGACCGTGGCTTGTGACCATAGGTTAGGCAAGGAGCTGGTCCTGAAAGATTTTTCAAAGATTATGCTTAGAGGTTCTGCTTTAGCAGTGGATAGCTTTTTTAAGAAGTAGGCACATATTCCATCCAGTTCAATAGATAGAGATGGTTTTAGATTGCGTAGTGCTTTTTCAACATTGTCTTCTGTAAAATCGATATGTATTAAATTATTGTAATTGTCTGTGGTTTGCCTAGGAAATACTGGGCATGATCCATTGCTGTTTACAAATACTGAGCCGAAGAATGTGTTAAAGAGGTTGGCTTTAATGGTGTCGTTGTTGTAGTCTTTGCCATTAGGTCCTATCAGGGGTGGGATGGACCTTGAGTCTTTTAGTTTGTTGTTGACAAAATTGTAAAAAGCATGGGTGGAACTGGTGTGTAGAAGGTTTTCCCCTTGTTTAATGTGATAATTGGTGCATTCAGTCTTTATCTGGTGGCATAAATTTTTGTATCAGCTTTTGAAATTGGCAACGTGACCAGATTTGTTTTTCCGTCAGAGTGATCTCTTTTTGGATTGAAGTTTCCTTATTGTTATGGGTAATCTGTTTTTTTGTTTTGTTTTGTTTTTGTTTTGGGAGTTGTTGGTACATATAGTTTGATGGCTCTTTTGACTTCAAGTAAAAATATGTTGTAATGGTCTTCAACAGTATTGCATCCAGTGAATAGAGATTGCCAATCAAGGGATGAGAGATCGTTGTCGATAAGATCATAGTTGCCTTTTTTGAAGTTATAATTGGGGGATTACATCATTGTGATGATTTTTGTGTGGGCATATGTTGAGACAAAAGTCAATCATAGTGTGGTCACTGTTGGAAAAAGGTTCTTTAGTTTGCATTCCATAAATTAAATTCAAAGTATTGCAAAAGATGAGATCAAGGCAGTTGTTTAATCTAGTATTGTCAGTTACTAATTTTTCCAGTCCCAGATTTGTAACAGCATTGTAGAAAGTTACATGTATGGGTTCAGTTGTACATTCGTTTAGGGTCCAGTCAATATGAGGTAGATTGAAGTCACCAAGAAAAATAAAAGCATGTTGCCCATGTTAGTAGTGTATTTAGCTGGTTTGAATGTTCGATGTCATAATCAGGTGCTCTGTAACATAGTAAGAATCGAAATGTGATATTTAAGGATAGTTCACAGATGATGGTCTCAGGAAGAGCAAGCTCCTGAGTAACTTGGATGTTTTTTAGATGTAAGGACTGTTAGGGATAACATTGGTTACCTAACAGTTTGGATAAAATAATATATATAAACTATGTTAGTGAGTTTAAGAGTATGTATCACTTTAACTGTTAAAACATGTATTTTGGGTACAGTTGTAAAATCACCATAAGAGGGAGCAAGAGAGCTCACTGTTTGCTGGCTTTTACTGGATAGCCGACAATGTTGGATTGATGGTGATAACTGCGTGTGTTTCCCTGCTGTTGCTGAAACGAAGAAAAGGGGTTTGATTTTCTTCATATCTCTGACTGCAAAAGAGATATATTGCTGGACTGATTATTTGTAAGTTTACTGACCTCTTTTTCGACACTGGACTTTGCAACTGATTAATCCCCGGTTGGACTGAACTAGTTTATGACATATGGACTGTTTTGACTATGCTATAACTCTTGCTGGAATAAAAAAACTATTTAACTGGCACAGTGTATCTGTCTTACTGAGTGTAAACTAAGCAACGTTTATCTCACATAATTTGCCTGCCTGTTAGACTGCCGTTGCACGTTCTGCTAGGGTATGTATCCCTAACAAGGACTTTTTATAGAAGATAGCAACACCACCTCCTCTACGAAATTCACGATCTGATCAGTAAACATGATAGTCTCTTACTGTGGTAATGGAGTTAGGGAGAGATGCGTTGAGCCATGTTTCACAGACAAATATGATGTCGAATTTAGCCATATTTAGTAAGAAGAGAAATTCAGGTATTTTGTTCACAAGGCTTCTTGCATTGAGTAGCTTGCATTTAAGGCCAGTAATTGAAATTGAGATAGTTAGGGACGTGCATTCCTAGTCTTGGGTGATGGTGGATTGGTTGAGATAGGGTTGTGGTTGAAGGTTAAAGCTGAGTTGCGGGTTGTGTGACTTACTTTTGATACAGTCAGCATGGTAGTCAATGTACAGGTCCTTCTCTCCATTGTCTAGACGTTTTTTGAGTTCTGTGCAGAGTACACGGGAGCGGGCACGTTGCTCTATGTTAGGTCAGGGCGAGAACGGAGATTCTTATGGTTGGTGTTGCTTTTGGCAAGTGAATTTATAGTATAAATGAATTTACATTTGCTTGATTCATTTTTGCAAACGAGCCTGCAGAAGCGTGGGGCCACAGAGCCGTCTCTGTTTTTGAGCTCTCGGCCAATGCAGGAAATGTCAAGTATTTCATCAGGGGAGATGGTTCATGCTTGATAATCACTGATGATGTTTCGGACAGTTGTGATGTCACCATTGTCATTGACGTCCTCTAGACCAAATAAGATGGCGTTTGGATGTTTCCGTTCACGCTCAATAGCTTCTCTGATGAGGATTGGGACATCATTATTTGTCTGGCTTATGCTTTTTTGTGGATTGGGTTGTGGATTGGGTTGTGGTTGTTGGGTAGAGATGTGGTTTGTAGCTATTGGATGTTCAGTTTTTTGCGTTGTGTCTTTTTTTTCAAGGTTGAATAATCTTTCTTTTAAGGCAGGGGTCTCCAACCTTGGCTCCTGGAAGCCTGGCGGACTTCAACTCCCAGAGTTCCACAGCCAGCAAAGCTGGCTGTGGAATTCTGGGAGTTGAAGTCCGCCAGGCTTCCAGGAGCCAAGGTTGGAGACCCCTGTTTTAAGGCGTCCAGGGATGCTATTATGGTGTCAAGGGATGTTATTCGTGTTTCTATGGTATCAACTCTTCCAAACAGATCCAGTTTGGGTCTGCATAATTTACAGAGATATGGAAACTCATTGGATGATTCTAGGTATTGAATCATTTGCTCGGGTAATCCCAAGCAGTCATGATGAGCGTATTTGCTACATAGAGAACATTTGATGGAGTTTTTTATTATCCTTTAGAGTTTTATAGCATTTAAGGCATGTGTCTTGTGGTTCATTGGTGGGGATTACTTTCTCTTTAGGTTGTGGTTTGACATTGGATTTTTTTTTTCTTGGCATGGTAGGTTTGTTAAGATGGTACGTTAAATAAATTAATTAATGGAACAATTTTGGGTAATCAATATAGCCAATATCACACCAATCAATCAATTACAATAATCTCTCTAGTCAAATAATTTTCCTAAGCAACAATCAGCCTAATCAATTAATTACACTAATTGCTAATCAATTAATTATACTAATTATTAATCATACTGTTCAATTAAATTCACTAAATCAATAATTTTACTAATCAAATTACATGAATCTTGATCTTTTAAACTAATCAGTAATCACACTATTTGCACTAAACACTCTAATCATACTAATCAATTAAAATGATAAATCAATTAAACCATTAATGAAATATTTTATAGAAAATGATTATCTAATCATTGATATAGATAATGAGGTAGAAAAGTTGTTTGAGGTAATGAATTAATCAGTGTTTGATTAAAGTAATGAGGTAGTATTGAGAGTCTGCAAGGAAAGGATTAATTGTTTTACTAGCAGCTTTTATTTACTGGGTGGGAGGAATTTATTGCTCTGATTGCTGCTGTTATTACTCTGTAAACAATAGGCTGTAACAAGATGCTCAAAGCATGCTGGATTTTTGAAAGAGAACAAAATTTGCTGAATTAAAACACTTTAACTACAGTCAATACGTCTCTGAATAAGACTGTTTTCCAAAAGTTCTTCAAGTTGAGTAGTAGTAAAAATACAGACCAGAAATTTGGGTTTACCAATCCAATCTGTCCTTTACTTTTAAAGTTACTTCTAGTTGCAATATTTTTTTTCTTTTTTAACTAAATCTGACAGTCACTCCAGATCGTTAATCGCAGCTATTTTCCTCCTTTGAGTCCCACTTTCCAAGGAAAATTCCACTGCAGAAATTGGAGTGATTTTTATCAAGACTAAGCACACTGTTACAAGATCTTTCCTTTCTTTTTCACTTGTCTCAGCTGCTTCGATTCAGCCATGCTGGCAGTTCTCTTTTTAGCTCCTCTCCTCGCGACCACCGAAGGTTCTTCTGCCACCCAGGGTAACTTTCATCTCCTAAAAGCCTCAGGGCTTTCTCCTCCCTCCTTGTTTCTTCCTGCCAGCTGTCTGATGTGGCTCCAGGGAAACTGTGTGGGGGATATTAATGGAAACACAGTGATAGGGATACACACCCTAGCAGAACATGCAACGGCAGTCTAGCAGGGAGGCAAATTATGTGAGATATATGATAAACTACCTATTAATGATTGATAAATGGTCTTATCAAATTTTGAACTTTGAGCATCAGTGTGGCAAAATTCCTGACTCATTGAAGTTTTTGCCAGCTTAAAAAGTTCCATTTTATACATTTTTAGCAATTGGTAAATTTTATCTTCTTGTGATATCTTATATCCACTATTGGTTTTGTTTATTGTCAATCCAGGTATTGTCTTATTTCTCCTAATTGCTTTAATTTTATCCTCTTACCTAATAATGATATTATCTCAGTAGCTTCATTATTAGTCTTAGTAATTAAAGCAATATCATCTGTAAACAACAATAATAATGACACCATACCATTTGTCTCTTTTTTAAATAAACATGGATCAGCTAAACCTGCTTTAAATCCTATATTGTTTAACCCTTTTACAATATATTGGTTCCATTCATAACCAGATTGTTTCAATCCATAGAGACTTTTATTAAGTTTCCAACAGTCATTATTATTTTTATCATCCTTGATACCTACTGGTTTTCTTAAATATATAGTGTGCTGCAATGGTGCATGCAGATAGGCAGTTTCTACATCTAAATGATTTATGATATAGTTCTTCTTAGCTGCCCACACTAAAGCTGCTCTCAAGGTTGTTGCCTTTAAATTTGGTGCAAATACCTCATCATAATCATATGCAGTTTGATTAAATCCTTGAGCTACCAACCTAGCCTTATGAGTAACAGTCCCATTTTTACCAGTTTTTAACTTCAATATCCATTTGCAACCAATGGACTGGAGGTAATTTGGCATTTTCATAAACTTTCATTTCTTTTAATGAATTTAATTCTTTCTCCATTGCTCTATGCCAATTTTCTTGTTCCTTTGCAGGATACATCCTAAGTTCTTCAACAGTAGTTGGAACTTTACTAACTTGGCAAACTATACTTGCTTGATACCTGTCAGGTGGTCTGGTTACATGTGTAGTATGTCTAGGTATTACAGGGCTTACAGGTGGACTTTCATGTTCTACCTGTTCCTGATTATCTATTTCTTCCTGTTCTGCTATTTCTTCCTGTTCTGGTCCTATATGCTCTTCCTATACTTCCTCTTTAATTGTACTCTTCTTATTACTGATTTGTTCTTTTGGTCTTTTGTAGGTTTCTATAATTACTTCCTTACTTGAATCTTGTTCCAGTTTTTCCCATCCTACATGTTCTAGGAATTTGGCACTAGCACTACAGTAAACTCTAGATGTACCTTTTTCCCAGAATCTGTATGATTTGTGATTAGATTCATAACCTACAAAGAATAACTTTTTAGCCCTATGTTGCCCCTTATGTCTCAGTTGTGTAGGAATATGCACCCATGCTGGTGCTCCAAATGTGTGCATGTAGCTTAGGTGAGGTTTTCTACCATGCCACCGTGTGAATGGTAATTCACCTGTTGTTGAGTTAACAACGTTATTCAATATATGATTTCCACACATTATTGCTTCTCCCCACAAAGTTTCAGGTAATCCTGAATCTGACAGCATAGTACGAGCCATTGCTTGAATTGTTTGGCCTCATCTTTCTATAAAGGCATTATGTTGTGGCCTATATGGTGCAGACTTTTTATGTTCAACACCTGCCATCTTCAGTTTATTTTGGAATTTATTGTTTATAAATTCCGTACCATTATCAGTGATAAGAGTTACTAATTTCCTTTTAGTTTTTCTTTCTGCGAATTTAAGCCAATTAAAGAAATTTTGATATGTTTCCATTTTGCTTTTCATTAGATAACAGAAACCATATCTGGAATAATGGTCCATTATACTTAGTATATAACGAGCACCTCCCACACTTGGTTTTTTAGGACCTATAATATCAGCAAATACGACTTCTAGAGGCTCCTTTGTTTTAAATCCATTAATTCTGTTTGCTGGCATTTGCTTGCTTTTTTCTTGACTGCAAGAATTGCAGTGCAAATACTTACTGCAAGGTTTAAGTTTTATACCCTTAGATAGTTCTACTGTTCATTTAAGCATTTTAAAATGTATATGCCCCAGACATCTGTGTAACAAATGTATGCATTCATCATGAGGTTTAACATTATTATAAACTGTGTTAGCTACCTTTAAATTATCATTTAACACATACAATTCACCTTTTAAAGTTGCAGTCACTTTTTTACCTTCTTTTTCAGTTATGCAATTGTCCCCCCTAAAGGTAATTACATAACCTAGTTTAACCAAAACTCTAACCGAAAGCAAATTAAACTTAAATTGTGGTACATATAACATTTTTACATTTTCTTTTATGCAAGAACAATATGATATACCTTCATCTTTAGCTTTCAGTTTCCATCCATTAGCTAACGATATCTGTTGTGAACTCGTGGACATCTTAATAAATCTTTTCTTATCTTTCGTTATGCAGTGCGATGCTCCACTATCTACAACCCATAAATTATTATTCACAGTTTCGTTGCTATACATGGCTAACTCTAAGCATTTTTTATCCTTTTGATGCCTTTTATCATTCTGGCTGGCATTGTGGCATTTTCCTTTCTTGCAGAATCTAGCCAAATGTCCTTTTCCTCCACAATTAAAACATTTTCTAATTGTATAAGCTGACCAAGATATTTTCTCTTCTTCACATTGTGGTTGTTCCCTTCTGAGTTGATCCCTTTCAAGCCTTCTCCTGGCTTCTTCAATTAATCTGCCAGTAATGTCAGTTAATGTAAGGTTATCTTTTGGCAGAAGCTCAAGTAAAGTTACATAGTCATCATAGCTATTATCTAAAGAAGACAAAATTATATAAACTTGGTGTAGTTCTGTGAAGATAAGCTCTTTTTCATGCAGTTCCTGAAAAATTCTCTTCATTGTGTTTATATGACTCAGCATGTCCCATTCTTTTGAAGATGTGTTCTGAACAGTTTCCGTGTAAGATTTATATGTGCTCCTACACTGTCTCGAACATAAATCTTCTTTAAATTCTCCCAAATTTCGCAGCTGCTTCTTCTCCACGAATATGTACAAGTTGCTCATCACAGAGTGTCAGTCTTATTATACAGAGAACTTGCTCATTCTTCAATTTATATTCTTGTATTTTCTGGGCATCATCCTCATCCTCCAGATCCCATGCATCTGGTGGGTTTTGAATTATACTCCACAAACCTTCTCTGCGTAGAAGTAGGCTGCATTTCATAGACCATGAAACATAGCTTGTTCCATCCAGTTTGGATATTAGAGACAAACTTTGTAAATTGACTTGTGCCATCTTTATCTGGATATTAAAACTATAATTAATAAAAACACAGCTGTCTGTTTACAGTATTGTGTAACTACACAAACTCTCACTTTAATCTAAGCCTGTTATAACCTGGTTAGTCTGACTGTGCACCTGGGCCCATAACCAGTGTTATAATTTGCCTGCCTGCTAGACTGCCGTTGCACGTTCTGCTAGGGTGTGTATCCCTAACACACGTTGTCTGGCGTGGAAGATACTTCTATCAGCTGTGTTAGGGATTTAAATAAAGGTACATTGTTTGCACTCCACTGGCTTGAAGTGATCCAGTTCAAGAGCTCCACCAGTGTGGTTAATAGGGCTCGATGGAAAGAGCTTCACTTCTCTGGGGAAGGAGAGGAGGGCTCCGGATCAACTAGCACCATTATTAGGGCTCCACGGCTTCAGAATTCAGCGTTTTTGGGCTTCTTTTTGGGGCTCTGGTTTACTCACGGTTACTAGTGCAGGCAGCAGCTTTAAAAGTGATTTCTGGTGCAGGTGGTGGCTTTATAGGGAGATAGTGCTCCAGGAGCGAGAGCCTTACCTTCCTAGTTGGGCACCACCATTTTCATGTATCATTGTATATTTGCTGGTTCATTTGTTGAGAACTGAATCTTTAATTTCTCAGAATAGATTATTTTTGCTGCTCTGATCTATCTTAATATGCTTCTAGCCTGATTGTAAGCATTCTATCACCTTTTCTGTACGCTTCCTGATTGGAACAACGAAGCTGCTTAAATTTAGCTGTGAACCAAGGTTTATTGTTACTGTATATTCACAAATTCCTGGTCAAGACACATAGGTCTTTATAGAAGCTTACGTATGATATTACAGTATCTGTGAGCTCATCTAGGTCTGCAGAGGTATCTTCAGAAATATTCCAATCAGTACAATCAAGGCAAGAATGTAGGTTTAACTTTGCTTCATCAGTGAAAGTCTTCATTGATTTAATTGTTGGTTTTGTGGTTTTAAGTTGTTGTCTGTAAGCAGGTACAAGGTGAATCATGCAATGATGAGAGTGTCCCACAGCTGCTTGTGGTAAAGACCGATAAGCATCTTTTAGTGTTGTGTAGTAATGGTCTAAGGTATTTTTTGCCTCTAGTTGGACAATTGACATGCTGAAAATATTTTGGAAGCTCTTTTCTTAAGTTGCCTTGGTTGAAATAATGGCAAGGGAATCTGGGTATTTGGCTTCGGCCTCTGTCATCTGATCAGCTAGAGTTCGTAATGCTTTGTTTACACAAGTTTGTGAAGGAATATACACAGCTATTAGCAGAAGTGGGATGCAAATATTTTTACGACCGGTTCTGTAGACATGGCTAGGTGGGAGTGGCTAGGTGGATGTGGTCATGTGACTGGGTGGGCGTGGCTTTTTTGCAGCAGACACCCCCCCCGCTCTCCATTTTGTTTGCCTCCTGGGCCTCACGGGAGCTTCCGGGGGGGGGGAGGTATTTGCTTCCAGGAGGCTTGTCTGAAGCCCAGGAAGGCCAAAAATGGAGTGTGGGGGCACAGCTCCCCCCTGCATACCCCTTTTTGCCTCCTGGGCCTCAGGGAAGCCTCCTGGGCAAAGCAGTAAGACAGCGAGGGAGATCCAAGCACAGCTGGTTATGAGAACAACTGATTGTCGGGAGGGGACAAAAAAAAAATACCTTAAGGAGTGACCGGGCAGGAGAGAATGCAGTCAGCGATGTTGGGCATGTGCATAATGTTGCACATGCACAATAAGGACTGACTGGGCAGGGAGGGGGCGGGCGGAGGGGGGGGCCAGCCAGGAGCGCGATTTGCCAGTTCTCCAAAATGCGCAGAATCATAACAACCGGTTCTATAGAACCAGTCAGAACCGATAGAATCCCGCCCCTGGCTATTGGGATAAATGAGGAGAATTCTCTTGGTGAATAAAATGGTTTTACAGTTGAGCCTCCTCCCTTTCTTTTACCTGATGTCTCCGCAACCCTATGACTATTATTTATTTATTTAATTAATTTATATTGTTGCCTATTTGCCCATGGCGATTCGAGGTGACTTACACAATGTAAAACCATATTTAAAAAAATAAATTAAATAAAAACAATAAAAACTAACAAAAGGAATCAAATAAATGAATAAAGTACAATAGAACAAAATCTGGAAAAAATAAAAAAAGCACCCCCAATTCCCACCCCCCCACCCCCGCCCTGACGACAGCAGATCACACTAGCCATTTAATGGGTTCTATCCTGCTCTGGGTTCCCCAGGCCCACTGGCAAAACCAGGTCTTCAGTGCCTTCCGGAAGAGTTCTAGAGTGGGGGCCATTCTAATCTCTGGGAGAATGATATTCCAGAAAGAGGGAGCCACCACAGAGAAGGCCCTTCTGGGTCTCACTAGGTGTATCTCCCACAGGGATGGGACCCGCAACATTCCCTGTCTCCCCGGTCTAATGGGTCAGATAGATGTGACCGGCAAAAGACATTCCCTCAGAATGCGGGCCACTGCATTTGCACCAACTGGAGCTTCCAGATGCTCTTCAAGGGCAGTCCCATGTAGAGCATGTTGCAATAATCAAGATGGGAAGTAACCAGGGCATGAGTGACTGTGAGTAGGGACCGCTGGTCCAGGAAAGGGCATAACTGGTGCACAATCCGCAGTTGGGCAAAGGCCCTCCTGGCCATGACCACCACCTGCTCTTTGAGCAGGAGTCGTGAGTCCAGGAAAACCCCTAGATTACTCCCACGGTCTGTTTGGGGTAGTGCCACCCCATCCAAGACCAAAGGTGACAATTCTCCCTGAGCCAATGAACCCCAAACCCAGAGCTACTCGGTCTTGTAAGGGTTTAGTTTCAACCCGTTGCTCCCCATCCAGCCCCTAACAGCCTCCAGGCACTGCAAGAGGGAGGACACAACAACATTTTGTTAAGCCTGGGTTCCCCAACCAGGGTTAAGAAGACAAGCTAAACAGAATGTGCAGCGTTAGTCAGATAGACATACAGATAAATGTGTGAGATAAGTTTGTATGTTAGTTAACATACAGTAAAAATAACAGATACGCTTGTGTTATCAAAAATATAGTTTATTCCATTTAGAGTTTTATAGCATAGTCAAAATAACAGTCCATTAGTCATGTATCATTTTAGCCAGTCCATTCAAGGATATTCAATTAGCAAAGTCCGTGTAGAATATCCAATGTCAGTTCACTTACAATAAATCATTCCTCTCACAGTTGATAAATCAACAGTCCTTTCTCTCTCCCGTTCCAGTAGGGGAAAAACTCAGTCTTCAGTCTATCCAGTAATTAGGGATCATCAAGCCAGAGAGAGCAAGCTGCCGTGCCTTACTTCTTTTATGGTGCTTTTACAACCACTCCCTTAATTACATTCTTACAGTTAAAGTTACAGACACTTTAACTAACAAACCATGATAACATATTTATTATTTTACCTAAACCAGTTAGGGTAAACCATGTTATCCCTAACACATTTAACTCACCACGGGCCGAGACATACAGCTGAATATCATCAGCATATTGGTGATACCTCAACCATGGTGACGGATGATCTCACCCAGTGGCTTCATATAAATGTTGAACAGGAGCAGAAAGAGTCCCGAGTCCTGCTGAACCCCGTAAAGCAGTGGGCAAGGGCTGGATCTCTCTCCTCCGGTCAACACTGACTGAGACCGGCCGCAGAGGAAGGAAGAGAACCAGGACAGCACAAGGCCTCCCACTCCCATCCCCCGAAGCCATTCCAGGAAAATCCCATGGTCAATAGTATCAAAAGCCGCTGAGCGGTCAAGTAGAGCAAGGATGGATGCACTACCCCACTCCCGCTCCCACCAGAGATCATCCAAAAGTGTGACCAATGCCGTTTCTGTCCCAAATCCAGACTGGTAGTGGTCGAGATAATCCCTTTCATCCAGAAACCTCTGGAGCTGCTGAGCGACCATCTTCTCAACAACCTTCCCCAAAAAGGGAAGATTGGCGACAGGTTGGAAATTATCCAATTGGGTGGAGTCCAGCGATGGCTTCTTAAGAAGAGGGCAGACCACAGCCTCCTTAAAATGCTGGGGCACCATCCCCTCCTGTAGAGAAACATTAATCACTGCCAGAGTCCACCCATCTGTCACCTCCTGGGAAGCTGTCACAAGCCAGGAGGGACAAGGGTCTAAAACACAGGTGCTTGTGCGCATACTCCCTAGGCTCCTACCCACTTCCTCAGGAGCAACAAGGTCAAACCATTCCCAGATAACAGGGCAAGAGCCTTACTTGGGGGTTTCCTCCAGACCAGCAACCATGCCAGCATCTAACTGGAAACAAAGTCGAGCGATTTTGTCTTCCAGAAAATCCCCAAATTCCTCAGCGCGCCCCTTCAGGTGGGCCTCAATCTGGAGGAGACTCCTCACCTAGGAGGAGACTGCTCACCTTAAAGAGGGTCGCTGGGTGATTATCTGCAGACACAATTAGTGTGGAGAAGTATTTACACTTCGCCACATAAATCACCACAAGATAGGCCTTAGTAGCAGCTCTTACCTGTGTTCAATCGAGTTCATCTCCTGTCTTCTGCCAGCGTTGCTCTAGATGTCTCCTCATGTGTTTCATCCCTCTCAGTTCCTCTGTATACCATGGGGCACAGAGAGGTCTACGGGTGAGGAGAGATTGCAAGGTGCAATCCTATCCAGAGCCTCAGTCACCTTCCTATTCAAAACAGTGACTAAGATTTTGGCTGGACTACATAATAGATCTGTAGTTATAACCCCCAGCTCCTTCTGAAACCCATCTGGGTCCATTAGTTGATGGGGGCGGATCAATCTAATAATTATTTTTTTTATTTTTAAATTTTATTGAACAAACACAAACAACCCCCCCCCTCAAAAAATACATTAAAAACATTGAACATGGTACAATCCTCCTAACCTACATATTTGTCTTACATTGCTAAATCACATATAAAAATAATACAAATTTCCATTCCTGTGCACATCCAAATTTTCCTAATTATTTCTGATTCCTTTGGAGTTTCTTTACCTTTCCATCGTTGTGCGGAAGCCAATCTCACTGCTGTAATTATATGAACTATTAACTATATATTATCCTTACTATATTTCCCCACATTAATCCCTAACAGAAAAAACTCCAGTCTATATTTTATTTTGGTCCTACATATTTCTTCTAGCCATTTCTGTATTTTTTGCCAAAATTTTGGGGCTTCTTTGCAATTCCACCACAGATGGTAATATATTCCTTTTTCTTTGTTACACTTCCAGTATGTGGGGGAAAGTTTTGGATACATTGTTGCCAATTTTGATGGAGGTATGTGTCATCTGTAAAATAATTTATATAAATTTTCCTTGAACGGGTGGCCAAAGTCATTTTTTAGTTTCTTTCCCATATTTGCCAATTGTCTGAATTTATACTATAGCCAAAATTCTTCATTCATACCACCATCGTTTCCTTTACTTTTTCTTCCTCCAATTTATATTCCAATAAAACTTTATATTTTTTTTAATCATTTTTCATCGGTTTCTAATAGTACTCCATCTAATTTTGTTTTGGATCTGCTAATTCCCTTGATAGCCCTATAGGTGATTCTACATAAATTTGTCTTTTGGTTTTATTCCATGCAGTTAAAGGGTCTGTCTAATTTTGTGTCTTTGAAAATAACTATAGTCCATTTGATTATCCTGCCACAGGAAGGCATACCATCCCGACTGCAAATAATGACCCTCTAATACTAATATTCTTTTATTCTTGTGGTTTATCCAGTCTTTCACCCATGTTAGAATTGCAGCTTTGTAATACAATTCCCAGTCAGGTAGGCCGAATCCTCCCCTTTCTGTGGTATCTTGCAGCAAATTCAATTTGATTCTTGGTTTTTTCTTTTGCCATATAAAACTCGACATCAATTTGTTCAAATTATCAAAAAACTTTTTTTCTAGTTTTATGGGAGCATTTTGAAAAAGAAATAATAATGTAGATATATGTTCATTTTTACAGCCACTATCCTACCCATGAAAGATAATCTTAATTTATCCCATTTTTCCAGATCTTCTGTTATTTGTTTTATTAATGGATCATAGCTATCTTTTTAAAGTGTTGTATGTCTCAACGAGATTATAATCCCCAAATATTTTACTTTGTTCACTATTGGATGCCCATTCTCACTGCTAGCGCTTCCTTTTGTTTATTTGTCATGTTTTTGGTAATTATATTTGTTTTCTCCCTATTAATTTTTAGCCCCACGACTTCTCCAAATGTTTCTAAATTGTCTATAAGTTTTGGTCCCGAATTTTGTGGCTCTTCTAAGATAAAAAGTAAATCGTCAGTGAAAGCTTGCAATTTAAACTCTTCCTTTTTTATTATTAACCTTTTAATTTCTGTTTCTTTCCTAATTATTCTCGCTGAAACCTCCAAAGTTGAAATAAACAAAAGTGGCAATGGTGGGCATCCCTGCCTTGTTCCTTTTTGAATTTCAAATTTATTTGTTGTCCCCCCCCCATTCACCAAAATTCTAGCTTCTAGTTTATCATATATTGCCAATATAACATTTAGAAATTTTTGTCCAAAATCCATATATTTAATTTGCTGAGAGATAAAATCCCACTTCATATTGTCAAAAGCCTTTTTGGCATCTAAAAACAGTAGTGCCACCTGGTCTTCATAATACTTATTCATAATACTCTAGAATATTGTTTTTGAGATGTCAATGTGGGAGAAATCCATTTTGGATACATTTGTTTAAATTTTTTTAAGTCTTTCCACTATAATTGTAACAAAAATTTTATAATCCACATTTAATAAAGGTATCGGTCTATAGTTTCCAACATCTGTTTGATCATTTCCTTCTTTGGGGATAATTGTAGTCATGGCTTCCTTCCAGGATTGTGGAATTTTTGCCTCATCTAGGACTTCATTAAATATTTTAATCATTTTACTACTTAGTATATCCTGTTGAGAGTTATAAATCTCTGCTGGAAGCCCATCTGGACACTGTGCTTTATCGTTTTTCTGTTTATTTATTGCCCAGTTGAGTTCTTCTAAACTTATTTTCCGATTCAACATATTTTTTTCCTCATCTGAAACTTTTGTAAGTTCTGCTTTCCTTAAACAATCTCTACTTTTTCCTCTGTTGGGTATTCTTCTTCCTTATATAATTTCTCATAGTATTGTTGAATTATCTCTCTGTTTTCTTCTTCTTGATAACAAATCTCTCCATGATCATTTCTTAATTTAGTAATCCATTTCTTTTCTTTTTCTTTTTTCAGTTTGTGGGCCAACCACAAGACCTGGTTTATTTGCATTTTCGAATAGATATTGCTTTGTCATTTTTAATTGTTGGGCTAATTCTTCCTTCTCTAATAAATTTTATGTTTTATTAAGTCCATTTGTAATTTTATTTGTTTTTTTGGGGGGGTGGTCTTCTTGTAATTTCCTCTCCAAATCTTTATATTCCTCTTCAAATGTTTCTCATTGTTTTTTCTCTTTATTTTTTTTGCCATATATTTTATTGCCACTCCTCTTATTGACGCTTTTACTGTATCCCAATTATTTTGTGGTGATGTATCCTCCTTTTTGTTTTCTTTGAAAAAACCTCAAATTCTCTTTTCAATTTGGCATTCAAATCTTTCTCTTTTAGAATTGACTTTCAAGTGTCCATATTGAAATTTTCTTCTACCCAGTTCAGCTAAATCTAATCATGCTATGATCTGCCCATAAGTTTGTCTCAATGTTAATATCTATTAGTTCTGAAATAAGTTTTTTCATCATCCACGTCATATCTAGTCTCGACCAGGTCTTTGTCTATTAGAGTAATAGGTATATTGTTTTTTTCTTTTCTTTTCTGGATTTCTTTCTCTCAAGGCATCATAAATATTAACTTCTTTCATCAAATCAAAGAAAAATTTTGGTAGTGTTTTTTTCCTCTCTAGTTTCGTATTATTACCTTTATAATCCAATATTTTTTCAACAACCGCATTAAAATCACCCAAAATACAAATTTCCTCATATTGCAAATCCTTAATTCTATTATATAATTGTTGAAAAAAAGTTTCTTGTGGCCCATTTGGTGCATATATTGCCACCAGTAATATTTCCCAATTCAATTTCAACCATCAAAATCCTACCCTCATTATCTCTAAAAATTTCATTGGCTAAAATCCAGTCTTTTATATAAAGTGCCACCCTCTTTTCTTTTGTACATCAAATTCCAAAAAAGTTTTCCCTAATTTTTTCTTGTCTAACAGGTATTATTTTTCTGTTATATGTACTTCCTGTAGGGCTATTATATCAACATTTAATCTTTGTAGGTTTTTAAACATTTTTTTTCTTTTTATGGGGAGCTTATGCCATTAATGTTCATCAATATCAATTCACATCTGTCCTGGTTTTTATCTGTTCCTTTGTCTAGTACTTCTTGTGATTCCAATTTCTTTAGGTTCATTATTTGTCCTTTCATTTTCTTCCCTATTTTCCCTTCTTCCATATCTTCTCTCTTTATTATCTATTTCCTTCTATACTTGTTGCTTCCATACCTCTTTCTTCTGTTGCTTCTTTCTCTGGAATTGCTTCTTCTATCTCTTCTTCATTTGTAAATTATTGGTCAATAATTTGCTTCAATAATAATCTTCTGCTTTATCAAGTGTATCCAACCTAAGTCTTTTCTCCTGCCATGTAGCCATGATACCCTCCGGTACCAACCATCTAAAATTCACATATTTTGTCAGCTTTGTTGTTAGAAAGTGATAGAATCTCCTTAGCTCTCTTACTCTACTCAGTACTTGTTTTAGAACACTTAGTTGTTTTCCAGCATATTTGATTGGCTTGTCTCTTGTCTTATGTAAAATTTCATCATGGATCGCTTTTTTTACTAATCGGACATGGACTTCTCTTGGGAGGTTTGTACGTCCTTGCATAGTTTGTCTTTACTCTGTACAGCTCATCCATTTCTGTAAACATCTCTTCTTTTTCCATCCCTAACATCTTTGCCAATATATCCACCTTCACCTCCGGTAGGTCTTCCCCTTTTTCTTTCTTCAAGTTTTGGAATCTTAGCTAGTGGGCTGCCTTTTCTACCTCCAAGAAGATTACCAATGTTTCCAACTCTTTGTTAGCTTTTTCCAATTTATCAGTTAGCTCATCCATCCTTTTTTCTTCCTTCTCCATCTTTGTCTCAATTCTACAATTTTCTCTTGATTTTTCCGAACCTCTTGCTGGAAAACTTCAAATTTCTCATCTGTTATTTGTATCTTTTCTTTTAATTCAGATCTCACCACCACCATCTCATTCTTCATGTCCTTGTGATTTTTAACCATCATCTCTTGCATGTTCAACATTAAAACTTGTAAACCTTTTATGGAATTTGATCTTTCTTTTGGAAGCATTTCGTCAATAGCCCTTTGTGTGGAAGGGCTTGCTGTAGCTGTCATTGTCATCGTTTGCATGGGTATCTTCCTAATTGTACCTATCTTGGATACGTTTTAGTACTTGTCATGTTAAGCAATCTTGTCACTAGGTTGTTTTATTCACCACTCCCAGTTTTTTCCTCTCTTATCAGATCCCTCCACTTCTATAATCCTTCCCCTTTCCCTTCTTTTGCAGCACAGTATCACAATATTTTTTCTATTCTTCCTCCCCAATATTAAATACTCTATATTTCAATAAATTATAATCAACAATCAACAATTACTCGGTAGTTACTTAATCCCTTATTAAATATTCAATAGTCCCAATTTTTCAGTTATTAAAGACAATATTATACTAATAAATTTATATTAATATTCTGATACAATTCTTATTCCAAAAAGATTAATTCTAGTCAGATTACTACAACAATAGTATCTATATCTATAATCTTTCAATAATAAATTATCAAATATCTCTATAAGTGTATAAATTTAAATGTATAGCATTAATATAATAATATATTAAATAATCTGAGTTATGAGCATATGAATTAACTTAAATATTACTATATAATATATACTTTATACTAGTATCAAACCACTAGTAGAGAGTCTAATAACAAGTATGTAAATATATAAATCTATTAACAAATATAGTATGTACCTCTATAATATTATCAATTTCCAATACACAAGGAGAAGGAAAAAAGAAAAAGAGGGAGATTCCATTCCAATTCTCTAGATCTGGAGATAGGCAAAGAAAGTTTTAAATCACTCTCAATTATCTAAGATGTATTCTATATGTAAGACAAAATATCCAGTAGTTTAACAGTTATGAGTATCTCTTTTCTTGGCTTTGTTACAGTCTGTTACTATGTAGTTTCAATCCACTCTTCTTCTTTTTTTTCTCCATTGCCACTAGGTGTCTCTCACACGTTGTAACAATGTTTCTCTGTCATCTTTAAATTTGCTGTCTCACTCTCTTTATACCGTCCATTTTAGTTCAAAGTTTCTTTACTCGAGAGTCTCCATTCTCAAACCCCCAAAAAAGAAAAAAAACAGAGCAAAAATAATAAAAAAGAGAGAAAACAAAAAGAAAAAAATTCAAAAGATGAAAGTCCAGTCCAGTCTCTTCTGTTCTCAGTTATCTATTTTCCAAATTTGTTATTCCAAGTCTCCTCCGATCTTCTTTCTACTCCGTTGTCTGAGCTAATCTCTTACAGTCATAACATCTATTGAAAGTCTCCGCTATCAATATTAAACTCAGAAAATTCACTTTTCACAAAAGAATACACTCCAATCATCATTCCAGTCTTATTTTTGCAGATTAAACGCCAAGTCTTCTTGTCACTTCAACCTCCCGATTGGCTTTTCTATCCTCTTCCGATCTTTCTGCTTGCATTTATCTTGCCGCTCTGTTAACGCACCAGTCAGAGCTGACTCTGATTGCCGAGCTATCTTTTGTTAATGCTATTTGCGCTTTCTCTTTTTTTTTTTACTCACTTTCTGGTTGTTACTTTTGTTAGTTTAATTGTACCGTCATTCCACTAGATCACAGCTTGTATGACCGGCTGTTAGCACTCACGGATGGCCATTGCTGGTCATCCTTCCACCACTCACTCGTTCGTGGTTTATTCTGTTTTTTGCTACCAACCACTGTCCGTAACGAATCTCCGGAACCCCCACTCCTTTAGGAAGCCCTCCGAGCTTCCTTTTGACTCCATAGAGTCCTGGAAAGCGGGGATAAGGGTCGTGTTTCGCAGAGACTCCTGCTCACATGTCTCCTCTCCCTGATAGCTGGCTTTGCCCCAATCTAATAATTATTAAGTGTTGTACCTTATGATTCTTGATGAATGTTATCTTTTCTTTTATGTATAGTGACAGCATATGCACCAAGACAAATTCCTTGTGTATCCAATCACACTTGGCCAATAAAGAATTTATTCTTTCTTTTCCATTCCTCCCTCCCTTCCTTCTTCTCCTTCTCATCTCCTCCTCCTTCTCTCCTCCTCCTCACTCTCTCCCTCCTGTTCCTCCTCTCCTCTTCCTCCCTCTCTTCCTCCCTCCTCCTCTTCCATTCCTTCCTTTGCTCACTTCCTTCCTCCTTCTCCTCCTCTTCTCCTTCTTCCTTCCTTCCTCCTTCTCCATTCCTCCCTCCCTCCCTTCTTCTCTCCTCCCTCCCTCCCTTCTCACTTAGAAATAGCCCTTAGACTTACATACTGCTTCACAGTGCTTTGCAACTCTCTCTAAGCAGTTTACAGAGTCAGCTTCTTGCCCCATCTGAGTCCTCATTTGACCATAGCTTTTCTCCTTGATGAGTTTCCATCCATTCCTTCTTTTCCTGCCCTCTGGTACTGTGGAGAATAATTTGACCCTCTCTTCTTTGTGGCAGCCCCTCAGATATCGGAAGACGGCTACCTATGTCGAGGCATGTGTTGTCAAAGCAGTGAATTTTGCAGATGCACTTCATTGTATGGAGAGCATTAAGGAACCCCAAAGTGCAGACAGACAATTATCAGTGTGCATCGGACTACAACCTCCATCCCACAGAGTTCTACTTGATATTGTTCTTGTTGTCTTTTTTCCATTAGGGTTGTGGCTTGGAGATAATTCATGATCTTTGGAAGCTCCTTCATCCTGAACGTGAGTTCTTTCAGCTGGGTTTTTTTGTAGATGTCTAAGCTGTAAGAAGTCCAAGGTAGTGCTCGACATACCACTTGAAAGGAGTGGTCATATGCTGTAAAGTCATAATCAGTTTTGTGGCCAACCTAGGGGTGGGATTCTACCAGTTCAGTCCAGTTTGGGTGAACCAGTAGCTCCAAAAATCAGCTGGGAACAAACTGATTCATGCCAAAGATCAAGGTATTTTCTTTCCCTCCCAACAATCAGCTGTTTTCCAAAGATCAGCTGTACTGCGTGGTGTAGATTAGCTAGAAAGCAGGAAATTGTCAGATTTCTTGCTTTCAGCTCATCTAAATCGTGTGGCACAGCTGATCCTCCTTCTCTCGCTGTTGTACTGCTTTGCCCAGGAGGCTTCCCTGAGGCCCAGTAGGGGAAAAAACTAGGCCCACCCAATCACATGACCATCTGGCCATGCCCACAGAACCGGTAGTAAAAAAAAATGCACCCGACCCCTGGGCCAACCTGATTTTATGAATCTTTTGGCAGGGGTGATTAAATGAGATCTCTGGTTAAACAAACCAAGGTTCGCTGTGGGCCACAGTTAGATCAAAATACAGAAGGAAGTGCAGCTTTTCATCAAAATGTGACTGTAGGAAACGGCCATAAAAGCTACCACATTGCAGGTGACAACATGGCAATGATCCTTCTTGACATGGTTGTTAAGTAAAACAGTGCAGTGGTTCAGTTGGCAGAGAAAAACAAGAAAGTCCAGCTGCTTCTTGAAAAAAAAAACTCTCTTGTTTGATCTTCCTAGTGAAACTTGACATAAAGGTTTCCTTCATCAAGGCTTGGAAAGAGGAAGGAAAGGACTTCATGAGCCTCAAAGAATATGCTGAAAAAACAGAAGACAAAGAACTGGAGAGAAGCATTGCAATTGTGGAGAAATACCACAATATTCCGAAGCTGTTGAAGAGGATAAACAGTTGCAAGGTTGAAAATGCAGGTAAATATTGTTAGGAATGTAAGTCACCTAACAGTTGGGTTGGAAAATATATAAACCAGGATGGACATTTTAATACTGTCTCTTTTAGGGAATGCTAAAATTGTAATTAGGTGTGGTTCCTTAAACGGCCATAAGATGGAGCCAGAAACCTGGGTTGTCTTGTTCTGTTGTTGCTGTGGGTGTGTTCCTGCATTTCCCTATCGACTGTTACTGATCATCGTTATTCTTGGATTTGATGTAAGTCTGTTACTGAACTGTTTATGATACTGGACTTTGTTATTGGATTATCCCTGGACTGAAAACTGGCTGCTTTAACTGTGAATGACAGACTGTTTTGTTGAACTTTGCTTGACCGTTTTACAGTGTATCTGTGTGCTAGTTGTGTGTTATTCTTCACTACTCTCACTCAGTCTCCCTGTGTGCGCTCATTCTCCTAACGGGCAATTACCTCAATATCTCTCTCTGTCTCTCTCTTTCTCTCTCTGTCTCTCTGTCTCTATCTGTGTCTCTGTGTGTCTCTCTCTGTCTCTCTATGTGTATCTCTTCTTAGGAATGTAAGTCACCTAACAGTTGTTTGCGCTCATTGTCCTAATGGGGAATTACCTCAACAAATACTGTGTTTCTCACAAAATAAGGCCGGGCATTATTTTTTTTTGACCCTCGAAAAAACGGCTAGGCCGTCTTTTCAGGGGTGACTTAATTCCCCCCCTTGCATCCTTGGGTGGGCAGGCAGTGACAGCTTGGATGTTGACCTTGGCGTTGGTGGGGCACTTTGTATCGGGACACCTTCCATCACCGTTGCTTTCCCTTCTCCCTTGCTGCCGCGGCATTTAGAGCAACGCCACGGCATTTGGCACAGCCATGTGTGGCCAGCCAGGGCTTCTCCCTGCAACCGGAGCCCAGCGGAGACACTTGGCTTCAGGCGCCCTACTACAACAAAGCTTCCCCTGCCCAAGAGGGCAGCCCAACCCCATGTGGGGAGGCGAATCTCCCAGGGCCGCAGCGCAGGATCGGCCCACTTCAGGAGAAGCACTCAGCCGCCATCCCTACCTGGCGCCAGGCAGAGCATAAAGAGCTTTGCCTGGGGCGCCCAGCGCAGCTGACAGGTGAGCCCTCCTTCCCGGCAGCAAAGCTCTCACCAAGGCAGCAAGCGCCTCCCTGCCAGACCCTCCGCTCATCCCGCCAGAGCCGTGCGGGCTGGGCAGAGCCAGGAAAGTGAGCTGCAGGTGCACACCCGCCTGCCAAGCAAAAGAGTCGGGCCAACCTCAGCTTGGCTTCCTTCCCAAGTCCTTCCAGCCCAAACCTGAAGGGGCCACCGGGAGAGGCTGCCCAAGGCAGTGATAGCGCCCTTCCGTCCGTGGACAGGGAGGCGAGGTGATGGCAGTGCTGCTTCTCTGGCCGGCAGAGAGAGCCCAAAGCTGCCCATCCTTTCCACCCCTCGCCCAGCCCGTCCCCGTCCCCACGCATCTCCAAATGCGCCGGCAGCTCCAAACGCTGCAGTGGAACAGGCATCAGGCAGAGGCGCTGACTCGGCAGGGCTCAGCTCGGAGGAGGATGCGGCGCAGGCGGTCGCCTTGCCTTCCTGTCCACAGATAGGTGGGCTCTATCACTGCCTTGGGTGGCCTCTCCCAGTGGCCCCTTTAGGTTCGGGCCGGAGGGACTTGGGAAAGAAGCCAAGCTTGGGTTGGCCTGGCTCTTTCGCTTGGCAGGCAGGCACACACCCACGGCTTGCTTTCCCAGCCCTGCCCAGCCTGCACGGCTCCGGCACAGTCCTGGCAGGATGAGCAGAGGGCCTGGCAGGGAGGCGCTCGCTGCCTTGGTGAGAGCTCTGCCGCCGGGCAGGAGGGCCCGCCTGTCAGCTGCGCTGGGTGCCCCAGATAAAGCTCTTCGCGCTCTGCCCGGCGCCAGGGAGGGATGGCGGCTGGGGGCTTCTCCCGAGGTGGGCCAATCCTGCGCTGCAGCCCTGGGAGATTCGCCTCCCCACGTGGGGTTGGGCTGCCCTCTCGGGCAGGGGAGGCTTTGTTGTCGTAGGGCGTTGTTTTTAAAAGAATTGGTTTTGCCTTTGAAGACAAAGGGAAGGCGGCGACAGGGGCGCCTGAAGCCGAGTGTCTCTGCCGGGCTCCGGTTGCAGGGAGGAGCCCTGGCTGGTCGCGCGTGGCTGTGCCAAATGCCGCAGCATTGCTCTAAATGCCGTGGCAGCAAGGGAGGAGGGAAAGCAACAGTGGCGGAAGGTCTCCCGATACAAAGTGCCCCACCAACGCCAAAGTCAACGCAGGCAGCACCATATCCGGATATGCAACAAAAGTACTTCCTAACAGCAAGCCCCCCCCCGCCATTCCCCCCCATTTCACATGTTTTAATATAGGCCTTAATTTGGGGGGAGGGGCTTAATTTGATATTATGCCAATAAAACATGCTGGGCCTTCCTATTGGTGGAGGCCGTATTGTTGGAGAAACACGGTATCATGTACGAACAACCAGTTCCTCATGTATAGCATTTAAACGAGCTACTTTATTATTGTCTGCCTACAATAAAGGAAACCCTCAACTTACAACTGTTCATTTACAGACCATTTGAAGTCACAATGGCACTGAGAAAAGTGACTTATAACTGTTTTTTACACTTACGACCATTGCAGCATCCTCAGGGTCATGTAATTTACATTCAGATGCTTGGCAATTGATTCACATTTATGATGGCTGAAGTGTCCCACGGTCACCTGATCCCCTTTTGTGAACTTCTGATAATCAAAATCAATGGGGAAGCCAGATTCGCTTAACAACAGTGTTACTAACTTAATAACTGCAGTGTTTCACTAACAACAGTGACAAGAAAGGCTATAAAATGGTCGTAAAGTGGGGCAAAACTCACCTAACAGCTATTTTGCTCAGCAATGGAAATTTTGGGCTCAAGTGTGGTTGTAAGTCGAGGACTACCTGTATTGGAATCTTTCCAGACTGGCAAGATTAGATGAGACTCAAAGACATTTGTGTGAGGAGTCTAGGCTAATTCCTTGTTTGAGCCTCCGCCCAACTGGTTGTTTTCTAACATTAAAGCCAGGGAAAATGGGGATTCAAATGGGATCTTTGGAGGAAAAAAAAAACATCTGTTTGAGCTCAACTGATGATGTTCCCTAGTTGGGTCATGAAATGTCTGCAAGAAGACCACCAGGCTCAGAGAGGGCCACTGAAGCTCTGTTCAGTCCTGACTTCAGGGCACTGCGAGGTTGATGTCCAGTCAACTCTGGAGCAGAGTGGAAATGGAACGGACCCATCACTGTGTCGAGCATCTGTGGAGCATCTTCAGGCTGGAGAAGACTTCGAGACCTCCCTCTCTTCGAGATCTCTGCTGCGTGAAAAGCTTGGAAATGACCTCCTTGTTTCTCTTTGTATTTTAGATTACATCCTAGGGACTGTGTACAAGGCCAAAGGTCTGGAATTTGACACCGTCCGAATTGATGATGACTTTGATGGAGACCTAACTGGTGAGCATAACTCCCTCCCTCCCTTCATTTCTATCATCTTCCTTCCTCCCTCCCTTTCTTTCACCTTCCTCCTTTCCTTCCATCCATTCCCCTCCTTGCTTCTCTCTCCTTTTTAGGAAAGTCCTGATAGCAATGTCTAATCAGCAATGGAACACTTTCCTTTCCTGGTGGCTGGGTTGGAACACCAGTCGGTGCTCAAGAGTTCAGACATGTGTTGGAGTTGTTATTGTTAGTTGAGAAGTCGTGTCCTACCGATCACGACCCCATGGACAACGTTCCTCCAGGCCTTCCTGTCCTCTACCATCTTCTGGAGTCCATTTAAGCTCAGGGACTCCCTGCAGCCCCCTCCTTCTCTGCTGTCCCCTTCTTCTCTGCTGTCCCCTTCTTCTTCTTCTTCTTCTTCTTCTTCTTCTTCTTCTTCTTCTTCTTCTTCTTCTTCTTCTTCTTCTTCTTCTTCTTCTTCTTCTTCTTCTTCTTCTTCTTCTTCTTCTTCTTCTTCTTCTTCTTCTTCTTCTTCTTCTTCTTCTTCCTTTGCCCTCCATCGTTTCCAGCATTTGGCTCTTCTCCAGCAAGTCCTTCCTTCTCATTCGGTGGCCAAAGTATTTGGGTTTCATCTTCAGGATCTGGCCTTCTAAAGAGCAGTCAGGGTTGATCTCCTCTAGGACTGACCGCTTGGGTCGTCTTGCAGTCCAAGGGACTCACAGGAGTCTTCTCCAGCACCAGGGTTCAAAGCCCTCCATTCTTTGGCACTCAACCAAAGCCTTCCAACTTTCACAGCCATACATTGCAACTGGGAAAACCAGAGCCTTTTGTTGGCAGGGGGATGCCTCTGCTTTTTAATATGCTGTCTAGCTTTGCCATAGCTTTCCTCCCCAGAAGCAAGGGTCTTTTGATTTCTTGGTTGTGGCCCCTTTCTGCAGTGATCTTGGAGCCCATGAGAATAAAATCTGTCACTATCTCTATTCCTTCCCCATCTGTTTGCTAAGAATTGAGAGAGCCAGATGCCATGATCTTAGTTTTCTTAATGTTGAATTTCAAGCCAACTTTTGAACTATCCTTCTTCACTTGCATCAAGAGGCTCTTCAGTTCTTCTTCACTTTCTGCCTTTAGAGTGGTATCATCTGCATATCTGAGGTTGTGGATATTTCTCCCGGCAATCTTAATTCCAACTTTTGATTCATCTAGCCCTGCCTTTCTCATGATGTGCTCTGCATATAAGTTAAATAGGCATGGCAACAGTATATACAGCCTTGCCAGACTCCTTTCCCATTTTTGAACCAATCGGTGGTTCCGTGTCCAGTTCTCATTGTTGCTTCTTGACCTGCATATAGGTTTCTCAAGAGACAATTAAGATGGTCTGGTACTCCCATCTCTTTAAGAACTTGCCACAATTTGTTGTGATCCACACAATCAAAGGCTTTAGCATAGTGAATGAAGCAGAAGTAGATGTTTTTCTGGAAGTCCTTAGCTTTCTCCATGATCCAGTGTATGTTGGCAATTTGGATTTCTAGTTCCTCTGCCTCTTCGAAATCCTGCCTGTACTTCTGGTACTTCTCGATCCACACACTGCTGAAGCCCAGCTTGTAGGATTTTAAGCATAACTTTACTAGCATGTGAAATGAGTGCAATGGTGCAATAGTTTGAACATTCTTTAGAATTGCCTTTCTTTGGAATTGGAATGTAAACTGACCTTTTGCAATCCTGTGGCCACTGTTGAGTTTTCCAAGTTGGCTGGCAAATTGAGTGTAGCACTTTTACTGCATCGTTTTTTAAGATTTTGAATAGCCCAGCTCGATTACAGTCACTCCCACTAGTTTTGTGGTTGCTGAGGTTTTCTAAGGCCCATTTCACTTCACATTCTAGGATGCCTGGCTCAAGGTCAGTGACCTCCACATCGTGGTTATCAGGGACATTAAGCTTGTTCTTGTATAGTTCTTCTGTGTAATTTTGCCACCTCTTCTTAATCTCTTCAGCCTCTGCTAGATCCCTGCTATTTTGGTCCTTTATCAAGCCCATCTTTGCATGAAACATTTCCTTCAAATTTCCAATTTTCTTGAAGAGATCTCTGGTCCTCCCTATTCTATTGTTTTCTTCTATTAAGGAGGCATTCTTACCTCTTCTAGCTATTCTCTGGAATTCTGCATTCAATTGAATGCATCTTTTTCTTTCTCTCCTGCCTTTTGCTTCCCTTCTTTCCTCAGTCATTTGCAAAACTTCCTCAGACAGCCATTTTGCTTTCTTGCTTTTCTTTACTTTGGGATGGTTTTAGTTGCTACTTCTTGTACAATGTTGTGAACCTTTGCCCATAGTTACTTCAAGCACTCTGTCTATCAGATGATCTAATTCCTTAAATCTATTTGTCTCCTCTACTGTATATTCATCAGGGATATGATTTAATTCATACCTGAGTGGCCTAGTGCTTTTCCCTACTTTCCTCAATTTAAGCCTAAATTTTGCAACGAGAAGCTCATGATCTGAGCCACAGTCAGCTCCTGGTCTTGTTTTCACTGACTGTATCTTTGGCTGCAGATCACATAGTCAATCTGATTTCTGTGTTGACCGTCTGGTGATGTCCATGTGTGGAGCCATCTCCTGGGATGTTGGAAAAGAGTGTTTGTTATGACCATTGTATTCTCTTGGCAAAATTCTATCAGCCTGTGCCCTGCTTCATTTTGTACTCCAAGGCCAAGCTTGCCTGTTATTCTGATTATCTTTTGGCTTCCTGCTTTAGCATTCCAATCCCCCATGATGATAAGGACATCATTTTTTGGTGTTAATTCTATAAGGTGCTGTAGGGCTTCATAGAACTGTCAGCTTCATCCTCTTCAGCACCAGTGATTGGGGCATAGGCTTGGACTACTGTGATATTGAATGGTTTACCTTGGATTTGAACTGAGATCATTCTGTCATTTTGGGAATTGCATCCCAGTATTGCTTTTCCTACTCTTTTATTGATCATGAAGGCTATTCCATTTCTTCTGAGGGATTCTCGCCTGCGGTAGTATTCCTGGTGGTCATTTGAATTAAATTCACCCATTCCTGACCATTTTAGTTCACTGATTCCTAAGATGTCGATGTTCAGTCTTGTCATCTCTTGTTTGATCATGCCCAATTTGCTTTGATTCGTGGATCTTACATTCCAGGTTCCTATGGCAAATAGATCTTTACAGCATCCGACTTTCCTTTCACCACCAGATGCATCCACAGCTGAGTCTCCTTTCAGCTTTGGCCCAGTCATTTCACTCTTTCTGGCGCTACTAGTACTAGCCCTCCGCTCTTCCCCAGTAGCCTATTGGACACCTTCAGACCTGAGGGGCTCATCTTCCAGCATCTTATCTTTGCGGTTCTTGTCTTTGGGGTCCATGGGGTTTTCATAGCAAAGATACTGGAGCGGGTTACCATTTCCTTCTCCAGTGAATCATATTTTGTCAGAGCTCTCTGCTATGACCTGTCCGTCTTAGGTGGCCCTGCACATAGCTCATAGCTTCATTGAGCTATGCAAGCCCCTTCGCCATGACAAGGAAGTAATCTATGAAGGGGTTTGGAGCAGATCTGTTCAAAGAATTCCCATTAAACTCAGTTTTTCCTCCCCCCCTTCTCTCTTAATCTCTCCCATTTCAAAAGATAAGTGGAATTTGCTGCACGTTGCTGTCACTCGAGCCAAGAAGCTTCTCATCATACCCAGATGTCTTGCTGATATCCTAAAAGAAGCCAAGGTGAATTTAAGCCCTTCCCAATGCAGGCGGTCCTTGACTTCATTTAGTGACCATTCAAGGTTACAGTGGCACTGAAAAAAGGGACTTCACACTAATGATGATTCCATCATCCCCATTATTAAAACCTGGACACTTAGCAACTGATTCATATTTATAATGATTGCAGTGTCCCAGGATATGTGTGTGTGTGTGTGCTTAGCCACACTAATTTTGGGCTTTATTATCATCATAAGTCGAGGACTTCCTGTATTCCAATGCTCAGGAAGAAGCCCTTTGGTTTCCTAGCTGGCTAAACACTTCTGCTGTTTGTTTGTTTTTGCCCAAGGACGACTATGTCCGGTTTGAATTAGCCACCGCGCAGGGCAATACGACACCGCTGGTCTGTTCAGAAGGTGAATGCCGCAACTCCATCCCAGCGGATTCTCTGCTAATCCGGAAAAAGATATGTTTTTGTAACGTACGTATCTTCTTTTAGTAAGCAACTAGCTCAGTAATATAACCTAGTAAGGCCACACGTGGAATGCAGCATCCAGTTTTGGTCACCGCGTTACCAAAAAAATGTGGAGACTTTGGAAAAAAGAGCAGAGAAGAGCAGCTAAGACGATTGAAGGCCTGCAGACTAAAAACTATGTTTCTGGTCAACTTCTCTTACAAACAGGACTTGGAAATATTTCCCTCTCTTGCCATTGTTCCTTGCAACGATGATTTGGAGGCAGACTGCTCCCCATTCGGAGTAACATGGAGTGTAGGGTCGTTGGTGCTCTTTGAGCCTGGTTGTTTTCTTGCAGACATTTTATTACCCAACTAGGTAACATCATCAGTACTAAAAAGTTTGTGCTAGGAGGCTTCTAGCACTGAGGTTGTTACCTGTTGGGTAATAAAATGTCTGCAAGAGAGCACTAAGGACCCCACAGTTCCCTTCCTCCGCCAATCCCCCTCCCTTCTAGCACTGATGATGTTCCTTAGTTGAGTCATGAAATGTCTGCAAGGAAACCACTCAGCTCAGAGAACACCCAGGACCTCACATTCCTCCTCCTCCTCCTCTTCCTCCTCCTCCTCATCTCTGCAAGCCTTACTCTCTTCTAGCATTGAGGATGTTGTGCAGGGGTGGGATTCAACCGTTTTGGCGCTGCGTTTGAAAACCGCCCATTTTCTGCTGCAGCCCCGTTGAATGAAACAGCTGAGGCACGGCAAAACCACTCTGCTGCATGAATCAGCTGAGCTGTAAAACACAGAAATATAGAACAGAGTTGGACAGGAACGGGTGGGCGGGACCAACTGATTGCCGGAACTATCAGTTTGCCTGAACCAGTCTGAACTGGCTGAATCCCACCCCTGATGTTATGTACAGGGTCATGAAATGTCTGCAAGAAAACCACCAAGCTCAGAGAGGAGCCCACAGTTCAACCCTAAGCTACAAATATTCTCATCTATAGTAACTCCAGAATCAGGACGATGCTATTTAGAGCCACGTCCCATGAACGCTGGTGGCGGGGACATCATCTGTATCCTGAACCTCACTGGTTTATTTCCTTCTTTCTGGCAGATGGACGGCACCGAAACCCCTGAAGGATTTCTTTGCCCTTCTTGTGCCTGCTCCAAACATGGCCCAATTGCACAGCTTGCAGGATCTTCCAGGATGGACCAGGTTGTGCCCAGGCTCCCAGAAGGCACTGAGGTTCCACCTGGGGTTCACTTCCTCCTTGAAGACTTTTGAGTACTTCAAACAAAAAAACAAAAATGGCACTGAGTGATATTCAAGCCAAACGAAAGCAAGGAAGGTAGAAAGGAAGGTATCCTATTGATTTGGGATTTGGGATCTTAATTCCAGGTTGCTTCTTTAGAATAGAAATAGAATAGGAATAGGAATAGAATAAAGAATAGGAATAGGAATAGAATAAGGAATAGGAATAGAATAAGGAATAGGAATAGGAATAGTATAAGGAATAGGAATAGAATAAGGAATAGGAATAGAATAAGGAATAGGAATAGAATAGGGAATAGGAATAGAATAAGGAATAGGAATAGGAATAGGAATAGTATAAGGAATAGGAATAGAATAAGGAATAGGAGTAGAATAAGGAATAGGAATAGAATAAGGAATAGGAATAGGAATAGTATAAGGAATAGGAATAGTATAAGGAATAGGAATAGAATAAGGAATAGGAATAGAATAAGGAATAGGAATAGGAATAGTATAAGGAATAGGAATAGAATAAGGAATAGGAATAGAATAAGGAATAGGAATAGAATAAGGAATAGGAATAGGAATAGTATAAGGAATAGGAATAGAATAAGGAATAGGAATAGAATAAGGAATAGGAATAGAATAGGGAATAGGAATAGAATAAGGAACAGGAATAAGGAATAGAAAATAGAATAGAAATAGAATAGAAATAGGAATAGAATAAGGCCAATTTGTAGGCCAATTTATTAGCCACTGACTCTCCATGCCGAAAGAAGAATAGGAAGCATAAAAATGTTTAATTCTGATTCTTTTTGTGGTCTTCCATGCTGTTTCAATGCTGGTGCTCCTCAAAATCAGACAATGGGCTTTTTTATATCTTGTAAAGGTTTTTTTTTATAGATTTAAGCCATTCCAGCAGTCTTGCACAAACATCAGGGCCCCATGGCTGCATTTCTTTTTTTACAAAGAGAGTTTTTTAAAAGTATTTTTGCAATGAAAAATATTTCTTTCAATTTATATGCCTTAGAAAGGGAAGGAAACCTTTTCTTTCCAACAACTCTAGCACTTTCTCATCTGTTCTTCAGGAACAAATATTTGCAGTATTTTTTACTCAAAAATGTTCTGGTTAAATGGTGAGAAGTGTACTTCGCTTGCTTATAATGTTATTAATGAATCTGACCCATCTAATAATAAAATAAACCAGTAATTGATGTGAGAGTCACAATGGTATGACTGTATCCTTCTTCGTGAAACCTGGATGGATGGAAGGATCTTTGGTACTGGATGGATGGATGAAAGATGATAGGTGATAAATTGAATTGGATAGAAGAGAGATATATACGTAGAGTGAATGGATGGATGAAATATAGAAGATTGGGTGGATGGATGGATAGATAGGAGAGATAGAGATAGATAAGAATGGATGGATGAAATATAGAAGATTGGATGGATGGAAGGATCTTTGATAGATGAATGAAAGATGATAGGTGATAAATTGGATTGGATAGAAGAGAGAGAGATATACATAGAGTGAATGGATGGATGAAATATAGAAGATTGGTGGATGGATGGATAGATAGGAGAGATAGATAAGAGTGGATGGATGAACTATAGAAGATTGGATGGATGGATAGATGGATGGATGGAAGGATCTTTGATAGTGAATGGATGAATGAAAGATGATAAATTGGATTGGATAGAAGATATCTATATAGTGAATGGATGGATGAAATATAGAAGATTGGATGGATGGAAGGAAGGAAGGTTCTTTGATAGTGGATGGATGAATGAAAGATGATAGGTGATAAATTGGATTGGATAGAAGAGATATACGCTGCTAAAAAAAATAAAGGGAACACTTAAACAACACAATGTAACTCCAAGTCAATCCCACTTCTGTGAAGTCAAACTGTCCACTTAGATAGCAACACTGATTGATAATTTCACATGCTGTTGTGCAAATGGAATAGACAACAGGTGGAAAGCATAGGAAGTTAGCAAGACATCCCCAATAAAGGAGTGGTTCTGCAGGTGGTGACCACAGACCACTTCTCAGTTCCTATGCTTTCTGGCTGATGGTTTGGTCACTTTTGAATGCTGGTGGTGCTTTCACTCTAGAGGTAGCATGAGACGGAGTCTACAACCCACATAAGTGGCTCAGGTAGTGCAGCTCATCCAGGATGGCACATCAATGCGAGCTGTGGCAAGAAGGTTTGCTGTGTCTATCAGCGTAGTGTCCAGAGCATGGAGGCGCTACCAGGAGACAGGCCAGTATATCAGGAGACTTGGAGCAGGCCGTAGGAGGGCAACAACCCAGCATCAGGACCGCTACCTCCGCCTTTGTGCAAGGAGGGGCAGGAGGAGCACTGCCAGAGCCCTGCAAAATTACCTCCAGTGGGCCACAAATGTGCATGTGGCTGCTCAAATGGTCAGAAACAGACTCCATGAGGGTGGTATGAGGGCCCGACATCCACAGGTGGGGGTTGTGCTTACAGCCCAACACTGTGCAGGACATTTGGCATTTGCCAGAGAACACCAAGATTGGCAAATTTGTCACTGGCGCCCTGTGCTCTTCACAGATGAAAGCAGGTTCACACTGAGCACATGTGACAGACATGACAAGGTCTGGAGACACCGTGGAGAAGGTTCTGCTGCCTGCAACATCCTCCAGGCATGACCGGTTTGGCAGTCGGTCAGTAATGGTGTGGGGTGGCATTTCTTTAGGGGGCCGCACAGCCCTCCATGTGCTTGCCAGAGGTAGCCTGACTGCCATTAGGTAACGAGATGAGATCCTCAGACCCCTTGTGAGACCATATGCTGGTGCGGTTGGCCCTGGGTTCCTCCTAATGCAAGACAATGCTAGACCTCTTGTGGCTGGAGTGTGTCAGCAGTTCCTGCAAGATGAAGGCATTGATGCTATGGACTGGCCCACCCGTTCCCCAGACCTTAATCCAATTGAGCACATCTGGGACATCATGTCTCGCTCCATCTACCAATGCCACATTGCACCACAGACTGTCCAGGAGTTGGGGGATGCTTTAGTCCAGGTGTGGGAAGAGATCCCTCAGGAGACCATCTGCCACCTCATCAGGAGCATGCCCAGGCATTGTAGGAAGGTCACACAGGCACATGGAGGCCACACACACTACTGAGCCTCATTTTGACTTGTTTTAAGGACATTACATCAAAATTGGATCAGCCTGTAGTGCTTTTTTCCACTTTAATTTGAGTGTAACTCCAAATCCAGACCTCCATGTGTTGCTCAATTTGATTTCCATTGATAATTTTAGTGTGATTTTGTTGTCAGCACATTCAACTATGTAATGAACAAAGTATTTAATAAGAATATTTCATTCATTCAGATCTAGGATGTCATATTTTTGTGTTCCCTTTATTTTTTTGAGCAGTGTCCACGTCATTGTAGTTGTGCTTTTAAAGTTGTAGCAACGTTTCGGCAGAATCTCATCTGCCATCATCAGGCTTCTGTATAGTGTTCTGATGATGGCAGATGAGATTCTGCCGAAACGTTGCTACAACTTTAAAAGCACAACTACAATGACGTGGGAAAATACCCGAAAAAAGCTGAATGCCATACATGTAAGTACCCACAAAAACTTAAGAATATATATATATCAAGACTGCCTTCAAAACAGACAGAAAAATAGCAGCCATCCTCAGGAACCCCAAAGACAAAATTGACCTGGAAAACCAAGGCATATATGAAGTCCCCTGTGCATCATGCCCAGCCACATACATTGGACAGACCAATAGAAGAATAAGTACCCGCCTGGATGAACACAAAAATGCAGTCAAAAAGCTGGAATACACTTCCTCACTAGTCCAACACATGGAAGCCACAGGTCTTAGCATCAACTTCAATGGCACCAAAACCCTAGCCACTATAGAAAACCCCAGCCACAGAATCATCAGAGAAGCCATAGAGATTGAAAAAAAACCAGACAGCATGAACAGAAGAGATGATTCCACCAGGCTGTCAATCATTTGGAAGCCTGCACTCACAAACAAAAAAATCTCCACACCACAAGCCAGGCAAACACCTGGGCACAAACAGATCCCCCCTGATACCTCCAGCTCAAACACACCCCAACCAGGCACCCAGATGAAACCCAGCTTCCTAACTAATGATAGCCGTCCATTTACCCAAAGCCAAGCTGCACTAAAAGCCTTCAATAAAGTAACACAATGTTGCCAGCCAATCAAGATACAAAAAGAGCCCCCCCCCCAAAAAAAAACAGACAGAAGATATTAGAAGCAGAACACAGCAAACTCCAAGACCAATAAACACAGACCAAGACTCTCAACCAATCAGGAGGAAGAAAAAAGCATTCTGTCACAGCAATAGGCTGCCCCAAATTTAAGTCTGAAACCACTGTAAAAGTCTGACTCACAGACGAACTCTATACAGAAGCCTGATGATGGCAGATGAGATTCTGCTGAAACGTTGCTACAACTTTAAAAGCACCACTATTATGACGTGGGAAAATACCCGAACAAAGCTGAATGCCATACATGTAAGTACCCGCGAAAACATAAGAAAATATATATATATAATCAGAATCCATCGGCCACTAGATGGCAGGAGAGAGAAATAAAAAGGGAAGGTTGTGTTTCACACATAGAGAGGGAGACTTAACAACTGCAGTGTCTCTCTTAATAACTGAAAGGCAAGAAAGGTCGTAAAATGAGGCAAAACTCATTTAAGAAATAATTCACTTAGCAACAGAAATGTTGGCTCTGTTGTGGTCGTAAGTCAAGGACTGCCTGGAAGGACGCATATCTGGACTCAAACCAGGGACAAAGTCATGTCAGGGGATTTTATCCTCCCAGAATGCTCTGGGGCAGATCTCAAAGGAGATTTTGACAAAGCCACTCAGCGAGAAAGGGCTGACTTCCGCCTTTCCTCCCCCCAAGCGAGAGGGAGAACCGGAAGCGACTGCTGCGTCGTACTCTACGCTTATAGTTTTTGTTGCGTCTCTTTGGGGAGAGGAGGGAACCATATCCGATGGCGTGCGACTTTCATTGGCCCGCAACCGGGCTACTCTTCCGCTTGTGAAAGGAGGAGGGGCAATAAGGAACATGCTCTGCGATAGGGCGGCAGAGATCCATCAGTCGGTGCGGGCGAAGAGGCGGGGTTTCGTTTGGCTGGAAGCGTCAATCAGGTTATATTGCGCTTTGCTGGGAGCAAGTTGCGGTGTGCGTGCAATGCCCGCACATTAGGCGGAAGTCAAAGTAAGTGCGAATCGCCAATTTTAATTTTAAATTTAATTAATTGCTAATTAATTGTTATTCGGAGTACTGGAGCTGGGAAAAGCATGGTTATCCAGGCCGAATTATTTTCCCACCCGGATTTTGAGGAAAAAAGTAATTTTTGGGGGGGGGGGGGAGGAGGGAGGAGGAGGAGAAGAGGAGAGGAGAGGAAGGGATTAAAAAAAATAAACGAAAGTCAATTGGAACCCGACCATGGTCAACCTGGCGCCCTCCAGATTTTGGAGGTATTACATGTCCTATCATCCCCTGCATGCAGGCTGGGGAATTGTGGGAGTCCACAAATCTTGAGGTTGCCAAGGCTGAGAAACGCCGGGTTAATGCATCTTTTGCCTCTTTTCAAAGGAAGCGCTTGTTAATGGGATGCCTTAATGGCGCGGATCCCAGAAACTGACATCTCTTTGGAGGCAGCGAGAAGTCCCATTTTATGACTGTTAAGCCACCCAGGGTCGCTTCGGATAGTGAGATGGGCGGCCTATCAATTAAACAGGGAAACAATTATCCCTTAGCACGAAATGTCAACCTGGGCACTGAGAGAGCGTCTATATATGTGTGTGTATATGTGGGGGGGGGGTATGGATTGATATATATTTTCTTTTGAGAAAAGAATTATGGATAGATGTTTTTTTTTTGCCAGTATTTGTATGTGGATCTTTGGTTATTTGGGTTTTCTCCCGCATAATATTGGAAGTATCTTGGCCAACATACTTCCAATATTACGTGGGAGAAAACCCGAATAACCAAAGAGAGAGAGAGAGAGAGAGAGACATGCATGGATGGATGGACGGACGGAGACAGAGAAGACAGACAGATAGATGGATAGATGGGTGGATAGATAGATAGATAGATAGATAGATAGATAGATAGATAGATAGATAGATATCCCACTCTCTGTCTCACACACACAGAGAAAGCTAGCCAGTTTGGTCTACAATTAAAGCACCTTAATTATAGACAAAACACTCTCTTTTTGTCTGTCCATCTATTCCTACCTACTCCTCTCTATCAATCTATCATGTCTCTGTCATCTGTGTTGTCTTTCTATCATCCCACCCTTATCTACCTATCTATATCTATCTGTCTGTCTGTCTATCTCATCTATTTATTATGTCTCTGTCATCTGTGTTGTCTATCATCCCATCCATATATCTATCTATCTATCTATCTATCTATCGATCTATCTATCTATCTATCTATCTATTATGTCTCTGTCATCTGTGTTGTCTTTTTATCATCCCATCCATATTTCTATCTATCATCTATCCGTCTATCTATATCCATCCATCCATCCATCCATCATATCTATCATGTCTTTATCCTCTGTCTATGCTATCTAACATCTCTATCATTCATCCATCTGTCCGTCCGTCCCATCATCATCATCTATAATCCCATCCATCCATCTATCTTCATCATCCATCATGCATCCACCCATCCGTCGCCTAACTAAATAAATATTCATGAAATCATGGGGGAAAGCACCAAAACCTCACATTGTTTAACAACCATTTTATCTTGGAAGGCCAAGCGATTTTTTAAAAAAATGTGTTAAATGTATTTGCCACCTATCTCGCTACTCTACGCCGAATTATATTATTATGCTATGCTGTTATCCTACTCCGATGTCTTTATGCTGAGCGATGGTCGGGTGAACCCTGGTTGATTGCTTAAAATCCGATCGGCAGCGGCCCCACCATAAACCACCAATAGTGGTTTGCAAAAGGCAAGGTCTGGGTTTGCGACAGGATCCTGGTTTTCTGTCCTCCAGTGTCATTTTTCTCTCTTTTTTTCTTGTTGGGTCAGTGAGCTCTTTCAAGCAACTCCGTCTGACGCCGAGTGATTGTGAAGCTCTTCGGCAGAGCCCAGAAGGCACAGCTGCTCTGACGCAGCCCCTCAGCCAGAGGCCGGGCAGCCGAGATTCCTGTAGGTGCCTTGGCCCAACTCCTCGGAGGAGGAAGAAGAAGAAGCATTCCAAAGGTGTGATGAATTGGGATGCTTTGCTGAAAAGATCAGTGAATGATTTCTGGGAGCATTCGCCTCGTCTGATGCTTTGGTTAGAAACCACAAAAGCCGTGTTGCAGTGCGGTGCTGCCTTTGGCAATTGTCCCCTGTTGTTAGAGGTTGGCTCCCTGTTTATATAGCCATGTGCATACAGAGAGCAAACCCTACCTCCTCCTAACACTGATGATGTTACCTAGTTGGATCATGAAACATCTTGTGCAAGAAGATCACACAGCTCAGAGAGCACCAAGGACCCCAGAAGTCCTCCCTCCTTCCTTCCTTCATTCCTTCCTTCCTTCTTTTCTTTTCTTTTCTTTTCTTTCTCTTCCACCTCCTTCTCCACTCCACAAATCCCACTCCACACTCCCTTCTAGCACTGATGATGTTACCCAGTTGGATCGTGAAATGTCTTGTTCAAGATCACCCAGCTCGGAGAGCAACAAGGACCCCACAATCCTCCTTCCTTTCTTTCTTTCTTTCTTTCTTTCTTTCTTTCTTTCTTTCTTTCTTTCTTTCTTTCTTTCTTCTTCCTTCCTTCCTTCCTTCCTTCCTTCCTTCCTTCCTTCCTTCCTTCCTTCCTTCCTTCTTTCTTTTCTTTTCTTTTCTTTTCTTTTCTTTTCTTTTCTTTTCTTTTCTTTTCTTTCTCTTCCACCTCCTTCTCCACTCCACAAATCCCACTCCCCACTCCCTTCTAGCACTGATGATGTTACCCAGTTGGATCGTGAAATGTCTTGTTCAAGATCACCCAGCTCGGAGAGTAACAAGGACCCCACAATCCTCTCTTTCTTTCTTTCTTTCTTTCTTTCTTTCTTTCTTTCTTTCTTTCTTTCTTTCTTTCTTTCTTTCTTTCTTTCTTTCTTTCTTCCTTCCTTCCTTCCTTCCTTCCTTCCTTCCTTCCTTCCTTCCTTCCTTCCTTCCTTCCTCCCCCCCTCTCCACAAACCCTACTCCCCACTCCCTTCTAGCACTGATGATGTTACCTAGTTCGGTAATGGAACGTCTACAAGAAAACCATCAAACTCGGAGAGAACAAAGGACCTCACAGTCCCTCTCCTTTCCTTCCCTTCCCTTCCCTTTCCTTTTTCTTCCCTTCCTTTCTCCTTCTCTTTCCCTCCCTTCCCTTCTCTCCTGTCTTTCCTTTTCCTTCCCTTCCCTTTTTCCTTTCTTCTTTCTTTTCCCTTTGCTCCCCTTCCTTTCTCCTTTCCTTTCCTCTCTTCTCCTCTCCCAACTTCTTTCCTTCTCCCTCTCCCTCCTCCTCCTCCACAAACCCACTCTCACGTAGCACTGAAGATGTTCCATAGTTGGGTCATGAAACGTCTTGTGCAAGAAAACCAGGCGTCTCACACGCATCTTCTCTGCTGGTTGTTTCCAGGTTGCAGCGTTTATAAGCAACCCAGCCGTGCTGTCACCAGGAAGCAAGCTTAAAACAGAGGTGTGCAGGGCAGTACAGGTAGCAATACAGGTGGTCTTTGACTTACGACCTCAATTGAGTCCAGCATTCCTGTTGCTAAGCGAGACAGGTCTTAAGCTAATTTTGCCCCATTTTACGGCCTTTCCTCGTCCCCGTTGTTAAGTGAATCATGACAGTGGCTACGTTAGGAACACGGTTGTGCAGCAAATCCGGCTTCCCCATGGACCTTGCTTCGTCAGAAGGGGTTCCCCCAAAATCACGAAGTGGACTCTGCTTCCCGAAAAACCCCTTTGATTTGAGCTAAAGTGAATTCCTCTCATTCACATGCAGCAAAGTCCCGGCCAACAGTCTTTCAAGAGATTTTACAATTACAGACCTTTATCAGGCTTGGAGAGTTGCCAGGCCGATATCTTCTGAACGCCACGCTGTAGCACGATGACTCGGCAAGAAGTCAGGAACAGATCTTCAACCTAATGATTTGAACTAATTGTCTCCTGCAAACCCCATTCCCTTTTCGCTCTTCTTTATTCCCTATGGGAGAGGCCAATCACTGTCCATTTGTGGCTTTACTTCCAAGTCGACCCTTGTTCCTTAGCTGTTCCCTTCTTCTGGCAGCTCTGTGCATGTGCACACTGGGAACAGGCTCCAGCTGTTTTTCTTCCCCACTGATCTCTGACTCCAAAGGCAGTTGATAACTGTCGGACGGCCCTGGCCCCATCTCTGCCTCGTGTTCCTTAGTTGTTCCCTTCTTCTGGCAGCTCTGTGCATGTGCACACTGGGAACAGGCTGCAGCTGTTCTTCTTCCCCACTGATCTCTGACTCCAAAGGCAGCTGATAACTGTCGGGTGGCCCTGGTCCCATCTCTGCCTCGTGTTCCTTAGTTGTTCCCTTCTTCTGGCAGCTCTGTGCATGTGCACACTGGGAACAGGCTGCAGCTGTTCTTCTTCCCCACTGATCTCTGACTCCGAAGGCAGCTGATAACTGTCGGGTGGCCCTGGTCCCATCTCTGCCTCGTGTTCCTTAGCTGTTCCCTTCTTCTGGCAGCTCTGTGCATGCGCACACTGGGAACAGGCTCCAGCTGTTTTTCTTCCCCACTGATCTCCGACTCCGAAGGCAGCTGATAACTGCCGGATGGCCTTGGTCCCATCTCTGCCTCTGACGCAGAGCCCTCCTCAGAGCCTTCCCCAGACTCCAGGACTGGCCCATAATCCTCCCCAATCTCCTCACTGTCCGAATCTGCCCCCAGCTCCGCTGGCCGCTGGCGGGCCACAAGAGAAGGTCACCAAAGGCGATAACATGACTCCAGGACATTGTGACTGTCATAAATACGAGTCAGTTTCCAAGCACCTGAATTTTGATCACACAACTGTAGAGATGCTGCAACTGTCCCAAATGTGAAAAACACTCCCTTTTTTCAGTGCCGTTGTAACTTCGAACGGTCACTAAATGGAACTGTTGTAAGTCACGGACTACCTGTACAGATGCCTTCCATTGTCCACCTTGTTTTTCTGCCTGAGCACAGCCGTCCTTTGAAGTTGCTCTCATTTTATCAGAGATTATTGCAGAAAATCAAATCCAGAAAGCGCCCACATATAACAGATTCAGCAGGATTCATTAACTTCTTGATGTACATAATAACACATGAAGTACATTTACAGTACCAACAGCAGATTCTTCCAACATGGTAGAAAATTACAGGCAAAAACACAAGCAGAGGGAGAGAACAGCAGAGAACGGTTTCAGCTTTGTGCAGCTTCAGAGCTCAGAGCTTAAAACAGAGCCATGCCCAGGTTCTTTCCTGTTTCAGTTTCCAAACAGCCTTTTTCCATGATGGCGAACAGGTGGCACGCAGAGCCATTTGTGCGGACATGCAAGCCCCAGCCAAACGTACCTGCACTGTGCATGTGTGTGCCTCTCAGCTGATTTTCAGCCCATTTGAGGCAAGGTCGAAGCCTCTGCAGCCTCAGGAGACCAAAAAACAGGCCTTCCGGAAATAACGGGCCCATTTTTTGGCCTCCCGGGGTTTCAGAGGCTTCCCTTGAGCCTCCAGAAGCGCGAAAATGGCTTCCCCCCTGGCTCCAGAGGCCCCCCCCCCATAGGCTGAAAACGGGCACTTCTGCTGTTTCCGGAAGGCCTGTTTTTCGGCCTCCCGAGGCTGCAGAGGCTTCCTTCATGTCTCTGGGAGGGCGAAAACAGCCTCAAATGGGCCAAAAATCAGCTGGGAGGCAAATGCACGTGCAGTGCAGGTAAGTTTGACTGTGGCTCGCATGTCCGCACAAATGGCTCTCTGCGTGCCACCTGTGGCACACATGCCATAGGTTCACCATCACAAGTCAAGTTGCTATGCCTATTCATTGGCTGACCTTGTTACCATGCCCTTGCCAGTTATTGAATATTCTGACAAATTTATCTTCCTTTTCTGTCTCGTTTGTCTTTGCAGGCCACCAAAAGACCATCACAGATTACTTCAGGAGTAGATCCCGCATCTTGCCATGCTCCAGTAACATGGCGGAGAGCCACAAAGCCAAAGTTGAGGAACCTCTGGAGAATTTCACTCACGACTCAGCGTCCGAGTCGGTCGACTCTTGCAGTCTTCTTGACGATTGGACGGACATGTCGTCGATCCCCAAGAAACAGTTACGTTTCTCCTGGGAACCTAGTGACTTTGACGGACGCCCTGGCCAAGAGGTCCAAGAACAGAGACCATGGTTGGTGAGGCTTCCTGAAGAGAGCTCGGGTGATGGAACTGTCAAAGAGGAAGTTCAAGATGTTGAGGTGGATCCACTTCCCGATGTCCACTTTGGGCTGTTAGGAACCACATCGGGGGATGACATGCCTCGGGGAACCCTGGACAAACTGCCTGATGAAATTCTTCAGGAGATCTTTGTCCTGCTACCTGTGGTTGATCTCCTCCAAAACCTCCCTCAGGTGTGTCGGCGTTGGAAGCGTATCGTCTCTGACGTGAAGGTAAGGAATGGTGGGCCAGACCTTGGTCTCCCTTAGCAGGGTTTCTTCCATGATTTAATTATCATGGTCAAGGTCATTCTTCTGCTTGGAACTCTTTTCCATTTGGCAACTATATTTTAGGTTGCAAGTAGAAGTTTAGAATAGGAATAGAATAGAAAAGAATAGAATAGAATAGAATCTTTATTGAGAATAGAATATAGAATAGAATAGAAAATAGAGTAGAATAGAATAAAAAATAGAATAGAATAGAAAATAGAATCGAATAGAGGAGAAGAGAATTAGAATTAGAATAGAATAGAGAATAAATAGAAAAGAGAATCGAATAGAATAGAAAATAGAATAAAAAATAGAATAGAAAATTGAATTTATCTATCTAAAAGTGAAATACCACTCAGGCATCATCACGAAATCTCCAGAACTGTAAAGCCTACAAACTTGAAATTTGGCACTTATGGCTTCTAGGGGCTCACTCAGAAAGGATTTTTCGAAATGACCATCAGAGCATTTAGACTATTTCCTATATTATTATTATTATTAACACGCTCTGATGCTAAGGAGTTCGACTCCCCCTCCCCACCTGAAGAAAAGAAATCTCTTCCAAATACAAAACACAAGGAGAGGAATTTCAGTTTTAGTTTCAGAGCAGCAAACAGCTTTAGGACAGAACAGTTGAGCTAAGCCATGCCCAGGCTCCTTGTTGTCTCCTCCTTGCTCACACAGCAAATACTATTTCACTTTCCAAACAGCTCTTAACTTTTTCACATACTGACAGGACGCCAGCCAGATGAATACTAATGGATACTTTTGGCAGAGGCAGAATTTTCTCTCCTTATTTTCCTCCCCAAAAACTAAGCCCGACCACATAGTTTAATAGCAAATCATGGGTATCGAGCTAGTAGAAAATAGAATAGAATAGAAAATAGAATAGAAAATAGAACAGAACAGAATAGAAAATAGAACAGAACAGAATAGAGTAGAAAATAGAATGGAATAATATTGGAATATGGAATGGAATGGAATTAGAATTAGAAATAGAATTCTTTGTTGGCCAAGTGTGATTGGACACACAAGGAATTTGTCTTCAGTGCCAGAGTCCTCAGTGTACATAAAAAAATACAAGTGATGAATCATTTGGACTCTAAATTATGGCATCTGGTGTTTGACATAAGTAAGCAATGAACCAAAGTTATCAGAAATACTTTGGAGTCTTCCCTGGCAGGTGGCAGAGTTAGACTCACCGTTGACTCTCTCAAAGTCTTGGAATGCCAATTTTAAGAGAAGAGGGTATAGAAGATAATATGATAGCTCAGGGTTGAGCTGTGGGGGTCCTGGGTGCTCTCTGAGCTTGGTGGCTTTCTTGCAGATGTTTCATGACCCAACTACGTAACATCAGTTTTATACTATAGTGTATTTCAAGCTTGGCCAGTTTAACACGGATGGATTTCAACTTCCAGAATTCTGGGAATTGAATAACCACCTCCTTCTCCTCCTCTTCCTCCTCGTAAAATACCAATCCATTCTAGCACTAATGGGTTGAAAATACTAACTACTCTGGTCGTGAAACATGCTGGCTGGGGATTCTGGAAGTTGTATACTTGCAAAAAGAGGGCTGTGAAAATACTTACAGACCCCTCACATCTTGGGCATAAACTGTTTCAATTCCCACCCTCAAAACGACACTATAGAGCCCTGCAGACCAGAACAACTAGACACAAGGGAAGTTTTTTCCTGAACGCCATCACTCTGCTAAATCAGTAATTTCCTCCACACTGTCCAACTATTTACAAAATCTGCACTACTATTACTATTAATCTACTCATCACTCCTTATCGCCCATCCCCTCCCACTTGGGACTATATGACAATAACTTTATCACTTGTGTCCTTACAATTTATATTGACTGTTTCCTAGTATGATTTGATTGCTTATTGTACCCTATGACTATTATTAAGTGTTGCACCTGATGATTCTTGACTCTTGACAAATGTATCTTTTCTTTTATGCACACTGAGAGTATTTGCACCAAGACAAATTCCTTGTGTGTCCAACCACACTTGGTCAATAAAGAATTCTATTCTATTGAAGTCCATGGGTCTTAAATTTGCCAGGTTTAAAAAAATACTGACCTAAGAAATACCTTCTAGCAATGCTTTACTAAATGGTTAACTCAACAATGGTGCCACCGGTGAATTCTTGGGGAGTTGGGCCATGTTCTGTATTGTAGCACACTTCCTCTGATCCAAGTCAAATCAAGGGTAATTTTTCCTGCCTCTCCCCCCCCCCCAATTTTTGGGGGTTGATTAAAATTTTGCCCTTGCTTTTTATGAGTCCCAAAAACTTTTAATTCTTAATTTTGTGGATCCCGCACCAGAGGTCCTTTTGATAGCTTGGTTTCCCTAAAGCGGAAAATGCATGCTGTCCACAGCAAACAGCTCGATTCAATGCATATAAAAATAATAAAGGCTGGATTTAAAAAAAATAAATAAGTAAGAAGCCCCCCAAGTCATAATATCCAATGTTTTGCTCTGGCTTTTCAGTTCATTCCTTGGAAGAAGCTGTACTATCAATATTTGAAGGGAATCGGCCACACCTCGCGGATCCTTCAATTCATTTTGCAACGGTACGGCCTAACCAAGGAGCACCCCCAGTGCATGCTGGGATTTATTCGGTGAGTGGCCTCCCGGTGTCATCTCCTTTGCTTTCGTTCATTGGATAGCCTGGTATACGGGTGGTCCTTGAGTTATGACCACAATAGGGAGCAGCAGTATTTTGCTTGCTAAGGGACGTGGTGGCTCAGTGGCTAAGACGCTGAGCTTGTAGATCAGAAAAGTCGGCCGTTCAGCGGTTCGAATTCCCAGCGCCACATAACGGATTGAGCTCCCGTTCTTTGTCCCAGCTTCTGCCGACCTAGCAGTTCGAAAGCAGGTAGAAAAAATGCAAGTCGAAAAATAGGACCCCTTTGGTGGGAAGGGAACAGCACTCCATGCGCCTTTGGCGTTTAGTCCTGCCGGCCACATGACCACGGAGATGTCTTTGGACAGCGCTGGCTCTTCTTTGGCTTTGTAACGGAGATGAGCAGCGCCCCCTAGAGGTGGAAACGAGCACAGATGTGCGAGGGGAACCATTACCTTTATTTTGCTTGCTTAAGCGAGGCGATTGTTCAGTGTGCTTGATTTTATGATCTTTTGTTGTTGTTGTTGTACCACGGTTGTTCAGTAAATCACTGCCGTTGTTAAGTGGACCATTAGGGTCTTTAAGCAAAGCAGGCTCCCCCCCATTGATTTTGCTTCTTAGCAGCCAGCTGGGATGGTTGCAAATGGCGATCAGGTGACCCCATTTTTCTTTCTCTCTGTGTGTCTTTTTCTCTCTCTCCTTCTCTGTCTCTGTATTTCTCTCTCTGTCTCTCTCTGTGTCTCTCTGTCTCTGTCTTTTCTCTCTCTCTGTGTATTTCTCTCTCTCTCTGTGTGTGTCTCTCCATCTCTGTCTTTCTCTCACTCTCTCTGTCTTTCTCTCTCTGTGTGTGTGTGTCTCTGTCTCTGTCTTTCTCTCTCTCTCTCTGTATTTTTCTCTCTCTCTGTCTTTCTCTCTGTGTGTGTGTGTGTCTCTCCGTCTCTGTCTTTTCTCTCTCTCTCTGTATTTCTCTCTCTCTCTCTCTCTCTCTGTCTTTCTCCGTCTCTGTCTCTCTCTCTCTCTTTCTCTCTCTCTCTCTTTCTCTCTCTCTCTGTCTTTCTCTCTCTCTCTCTCTGTCTCTCCATCTCTGTCTTTCTCTCTATCTGTCTTTCTCTCTCTCTATCTTTCTCTCTCTCTCTCTTTGTGTCTCTCCTTCTCTGTCTTTCTCTCTCTCTCTGTGTCTCTCTGTCTCTGTCTTTTTCTCTCTCTCTCTGTCTTTCTCTCTCTCTCTCTCTCTGTGTGTGTGTGTGTGTGGTGACCCGGAGTGTATCAAAAATATAACAAAAACCAAAACATAAATAAAGGTCCTTTAATGCCTTCAACTTGGCTTCACTGTTTATTTGTTCACAGTTGAAGATTAAACTCTTTTCACAATTAACATTCCAAATGAAAGAAACACAGTTCAAATTCAGAGAGTAGATAATGAAGCAAAAGCTGAAAGCCAACCGCACTGAATAAAGTTCCACAACAGACTAGGATAAATAATCACAAACTTCAGGAAGATAACCAGCTACAGTCCGTTGGAAGAACGCCAACCAAGATAAACCTCATCTAGGAATAAAACACTAATTTGTCTGCAACGTTTGTTAGCACGCAGGTCCAAACTCTTATGCAGATTTCACACCTGCGACCCATGAAGAGGATCATGGCCCTCTCCTCCTGAATAGACCATGTTTAACTCTGATCCTCTCCTCCCTGTGTGCCCTAGGATGGAGAGGGGATGGGCCTGGGTCCTCCTCTGACTGTCCAACCAGCCTCTGCCCTTCCCCAGCCTCCTCCACCACCTCTGGAGCCACACTTCCACTCCCTGCCTGCTGTTCCTCCTCTTCCTCAGAGTCAGTCTCCACCAGGGGCATTGTCAGCTGGTGCTCCGTTCAAAATCCAGGAAAGAAATACTCTTGTAATTAGAGAAAAGATGTCTTTTACTGGAAGTCAGTGGTAGCAACAAGAAAATTCTGAATCTGGGGAAATAGGCACGCACATCACATTTATCAAGGGAGTGAAATGTTCCCACCCCCAACAGTTCAAACGGTTGTTCCAATGAAAAGTTGTGAACTACATCATGCGGACATCTCCAGGTGATGATGATTAGTTGACCATGACTTACTCAGATAAAGGGTTGCAGTTGCGCAGAGAAGAGAAAGCTAATCAGGAATGAGAAACCCTCCCCAGTTTATACAATATTAGTTAGCAACATTTGCAGCTTACATCCCATACATTTCCCCCTTCCACCCACCCACCCATTACTATGGCAGCCAGAAAGAAGCAAAGGAAAGGAGGAAGATCTTGAAGGCTGACAGGCATGACTCTCTCTCACACACATATACGCAGAGAGAAGTATGTTTCAGAGTTTATTATTGTTCCCCAGCAATTCCCTTCACACGGCCTCAGAACTTTCCCAAATAAATCCAGCCCCAAGCAGGCCACAGTTAGTCCACAAGACAGTGGCCAATAGTCCACAACACAATGGAAAGTCGCTACCACCAATAAGCCCACCCAACAAGCCTAAACCCACCTGGCCAGATGGAAATACACCCAGGTGAGCTCGCTTGGGAAGAGAAATTCAAATTCTCCAAGGCAGGAAGCACAAGGAACAAACACACACAGCCATAAACCAAACACGTTCCCAGCGATGCCCGATTCCACCCGCTGCAATAAATAGCTTTGATGGGTGCAGCTCATCAAGACAGGGGAGGCCTTCTCCCAAGCAATCTGGCAGATCTTCATTGCTCTTGTCTTTTCTCTGCCCTGAGTGCTCTCGGATCAACCCCGGAAGGCAGCTCCTCTTTCTCTTCACTGACTGTCTGTCCCTGCAAGCTGTCCCCAGCTGAAGCCTCCGGTAAATCTCTTTTGGCCGGCTGACCAGAGTCATTGATTAACTCAGTTCCTGATGTACGACGAAGGTGCTCATCCCTCCTTTGAGCTGGCCTCTGTGGAAGAATCCGGGGATTCGTCCAAGAGAGACATCACACCCCAGGGATGCTGCAAACATCACGACCACATTGCCACAGTTGTGAAAGTGAATCACTGCAGATGATAAGTTAGCAACCCTGTTGTTAAGCGAATCTGGCTTCCCCCGTTGACTTTGCTCATCAAAAGGTCACAAAACAAAGTCACATAACAACTGTCATAAGTATGAATCAGTTGCCAAGCCTCTGCGTTTTGATTGCACAACCATGGGGATACTGCAAAGGTCTTAACTATGAAACAACGGTCATAAGTCCCTTTTTTCAGCATTGTTGTAACTTTGCATGGTCACTAAATGGAAGTGTTGTAAGTTGAGGTTTTACCTGTATAAGGCCATCACCTGTCCATGTCTACGGAGATTCTCAGTCCTCCAGGTTTTGGTTGTCCCAAAGGTGCTTTTTTCCCCAAGAGGCAACTGGGCTTTCTGGTTTTTCCTCTTAAAGATGTTTCACTTCTCATCCAAGAAGCTTCTTCAGCTCTGACTGAATGGTGGAGGGAGGAAGGATTTATACTCCTTGCAGAGAGTTGGTCATTTGCATTCTTTTTAGAGAGACATGGAGACCACTTGGAGATTTATCCTCAGGATGATTTGAATAGTGCAAATGGGTGTGGAGCCTTCTTGGAACTGCTGAAAGGACCATGCCATAGACTGGAGATAGATGATGTCATGTCCTTCCCCTTCTGTTGAGGGAGGGGTGTTCAGTTTTGACACAGATGGCCTCTTTGACCTCCCCCCCCCTCTCTTTCAAACCAGAGGTCCTCTCTCTATCCAAAATGTGGACTTCGCTGTCTTCAGAAGTGTTAGGGATAACATTGTTTACCCTAACTGGTTTAGGTAAAATAATAACTAAGTAATCATAGTTTGTAAGTTAAAGTGTCTGCAACTTTAACTGTGGGATAGTAATTAAGGGAGTGGTTGTGAAAGCACTTTAAAAGAAGCAAGGCTGCAGCTTGCTCTCTCTCTGGCTTTGATGATCCCTGATTACTGCTTGGAATCAAGACTGCATTGCTCGAACGGGAGAGAAAACAAAGGACTGACTTGTAAGTGAACTGACATAGGATATTCTACACGGACTTTGCTAACTGAATATCCCTGAATGGACTGACTAAATGATACATGACTATTGGACTGTTATTTTGACTATGCTATGAACTCATAATGGAATAAACTATATTTTTGATAGCACAAGCGTATCTGTTATTTTTACTGTATGTTAACAAACATACAAGCTTCTCTCACTCATTTATCTGTGTGCCTATCTGACTAACGCTGCACATTCTGTTTAGCTTGTCTCCCTAACCCTGGTTGGGGAAACCAGGCTTAACAAGAAGGGTGCCTTTTGTCTTTTGAATGCAGATGGGCGGCTGAATCTTGTCCCCATGGGTTTGTTCTCCAATGTTTTGCCTGTCTGGATTCTGGCAGTTACCCCCAATTAAATCAAGAGTCTCAAGCCAGACTTCCAAAACTTCCAAAATGATTTATGGAGGGTTAACATGTCCGGCACTGTATGGGTGTAGCCGACTCTGAGACACATCATTCATGGTCACCCTTGACCCTGGTTTTCCCTCCACCCCTCTGGGTGTATCGTAATTCATATCCTCCAATGGGTCACCTCCATAGCCCAGAGTCATCAATCATGCTCTCCAGTTAGAATTTTGCGTGGCAGAAACTGCAGTCACCTAGTTACTATCTCTGAAAAACCATGCATGGAATGCACTTTCGATTTCCAAGCTGCTGCACTGCTCTTTCAAACTCCTTTCTCCCCCTCTCTTTCTGTTGACAACTCTAAAAAGACCATAGAACTGTTTTATGAGTTGACAGTGCCATGCGTTTATGAAGTGGCTGTTTTGTTTCCCCGATGTACAGGTCTGCCCATGGGTCACTGCATAGAATCGAATGGAATAGAAAATAGAATAGAAATTAGAATAGAATAGCATGGAATGGAATAGAATAGAATAGAATAGAATAGAAGAATAGAATAGAATAGAATAGAATTCTTTATTGTCCAAGTGCAGGGATGGGCAAACTACGGCCCGCGGGCCACATCCGGCCTGTTGGTCTGTCCAATCCGGCCCGCCCCTGAAAAAAAATTGCTGGGCGTGGCGTATTGCCTTGCGCCGTGTGGCCCCAAAGCTGCAAAACAGTGCGGAGCGCTCTCGGAGTAGGAAAGAAAAGAACATTGCAAAGGCCTCGGCTGAGAGTTTGAAATCACCTTCGAGTGCGACCTCTCCGAAGGTGAGTCCCCGCCGATCCCTTCTTTTTTCCTGGGGCTTCCAGGCTTAAACTTTGCAAAGGCAAAGTTTGCAGGCGGGAGCATTTTCCCGCCGAGGAAAGGGAAGGGTTCCGCCCGGCAGGCAAGTGGGCGGGCTACTTGGAGGAGGCGACCCGGTGGCGCTCCGGGTTTCCCTTCCGTCCCACAGCTCGGGGCCAGGCGCGAGCGCCCGCAGGGAAAAAGGAAGCCGCAAGTTGCTGGGAAGTTGCTCGGGTGCTGGGAGCCGCCATTGTGGTGAGCGGCTCATCAGGCGCGTACGCGAGGAGGAGGGCTTCTAAAGTGCCGCCCGAGCAGGACCGCCGAGCCAGGAAACAGGGCACCAAGACAGGGCAAGGCTCCACCAGCAGCGGCCTAGCTTTAGGTGGGCTTGGATGCCCCTGAGCACGGTTTGCTGTTTGTTCTCTCCTGAGACTCACATTTGGAAAGCGTGGAAAGTAGTAGCAGGAACAGCCGCGGTGTTACTTTTTCTTATATATAACATATATATACATATACATATACATATACATATACATATACATATACATATACATATATATATATGTATGTATGTATGTATGTATGTATGTATATATGTATATATGTATATATGTATATATATATAATATATATATTTTATATATATATGTTTTCTGAGGTTCTTGTGGGTATTTGTATGTGGATCTTTGGTTATTCGGGTTTTCTCCCGCGTAAGATTGGAAGTATTTAGGCAACGTTTCGATGAAGTCTCATTCATCATCTTCAGGCTTGGTCTTCAGCTCTGTGCTTCTCAGAGTGATGTGAGCTTGCAGCTGCTTCTTCCTTTTAACTGCTAGTGGGGGTGTGACTTGATTGGGTGGGGGCTTGGCTGTGTTCTGATTGGGTGGGGGTGTGTTCTCATTGGTTGGGGGTTTGGCTGTGTTCTGATTGGTTGGGGGGTTGGCTGTGTTCTGATTGGCTGGAGGCGTGTTCTGTTCAGGTGGGGGCTTGGTTGTGCTCAGGTTAGTCTTAGTTGCTGGGGGATTTGAGCTGGTGAGCTGTGATCTTGCTGTTTGGCTTCGAGTTCGTGGTCGTGCTGCATCTTCATGGTGGGGGTCAGTTCGCTTCATGTATGGCTCAGAGGGGTTTGCAGTGGGTAGTGGTGCAGCTGCAGTGCGGCTTCTGGTCCGTGGTCGTGTCTCATCTTCTGTGTGGGTGTGAGTCTGCTTTCTAGGTGGAAGTGTGGTGGTGGCATCTTGTGTGGCTCTCAGGGGTGTGGGTCTGGTGTCATTCTTCATGTTAGGTACGCGTCTGTTCATGAGGGTGGGTTTCCAAATGGCTGGTAGGCGGGAGGTATCATCTCGTTTATTCATGCTGTGTGGGCGTTTTTCTATCTCTATGGCTTCTCTGATGATTCTGCTGCTGAAGTGTTCGGTTTTGGCGATAGTTCTGGTATTTTTAAAGTCAATCTCATGTCCTGTGGCTTTGAGGTGTTGGACCAGGGAAGAGGTCGGTTCTTCCTTTTTGATTGAGTTCTTATGTTCTTCAATGCGTGCACTTATTCTTCTGTTAGTTTGTCCAATGTATGTGGTGGGGCAGGCAGTGCAAGGGATTTCGTATACTGAGCCCTCTTTTTGACTCATGCAGTATACAGATCCTCCACGGAAGGCAGGCTGGTGGTAATAGTTTTTTTCTGCAGTCCTAATTATCCTTTGGAGTCTGTGTCTGTCTTGTTGGGTTGCAGTATATTGCACTGCATACATCATGTTACTTGGTTTCTTGCCTGGGTGTTTTATCTTTGGGGTGGACCAGCTTCTGCCTTAGTGTATTCATGGGTTTGAAGTGTGCACATGTGTTATGTCGGCTAAAGATCCCCCTGAGCTTTTCCGATATGTCTGCAACGTACAGAATGACAACATTGCTTGGTTTATTGTTGCTTCGTTTATTGAAGCTTCTTGGATGAGAAGCGAAACATCTTCATAGAAAAATCAGAAAGCCCAGCACCTTTGGGATCACCTGTCCATGTTTCTCTTCCCAATCCAGGTGTGCGTCTGCTGTTCGGAGCTGCCACTGCCGGGATCCCACCGCTGTCCTCGCATGCCTGAAACGCCACTCGCTCTTTCCCAAGGCAGAAGTCTGCATTGCCAAGAATCTTCCGGATTTCGACAAAGAGCAGGTAAGTCTTGGCAGGATTAAGCGCTCCCTGGAATTGAGGTTTTGGGATGATTCCGTTGTGTTTTTCCCTTGGATCTGGGTTGTCTTAGTGAAAACTTGGGGATGTCACTCAAAAGATAATGGATTCCAAGAGAGACGGTATGTCATGCCCCTGTCGGAATCTGATTTGGAGGGGGAGGCCGAGCAGCCAACAGGGAGTGGGAGTGTGGCTCCATTGGCTGTGGAGGAAACTGGTGAAGGTCAATGTCCGGCTGGGCAGAACAAGAGAGAGGTAGAACAAGGGAGAGGGAGTTCAGAGGAAGACCCAGGCCCACCCCTTCTTCATTCTAGGGCACACAGGGAGGAACGGAGAAGGGAGCAACGTGAGTTGCATGGCTTACAGGGAAGGAAAGGGCCCTGATTCCCTTCATTAGCTGCAACTGGGAACACAGTGTTTAAAAAGGGAAGCTGCATACAGCAAGTTGTTGGGAGCAAATGTGACTTTATCTTGTATCTCGTGGCTTATCTGTGTTCCTGGCATCTTCCCAACTGTGTGTGTTTTGTTGGACTTTCAAGTCTGCAATTCCTTCTCCTGCCCCGTCCAGTTAATTGCTGCAGCTTGGTTTGTTTGGGTTTTTATTTACAGTTTGTATGTACTTTGTTTTCGGACTGAATTTCCTCCACTTAAAGGCTGTTCTTGGGAGAGTTTTTTCCTCCAGCCAAAGGTAACTGGACATTGAGGGCAAAGTTGTAGGTATTAAAGGGACTTTTCTTACTTATGTGACTGTATTGCCTTTGTGACACGCCCCTTTGGGTCATCACAGGAGGCTTAAATGCTCCCTGGAATTGAGGTTTTGGGATGTTTCTGTTGTGTTTCCCCTTGGATGTGGGTTTTCTTGTTCAAAAATTGGGGATGTCACTCAAAAGGTAATGGATTCTGAGAGAGATGGTCCTTCGACTTATAAGCATTTGTTTAGTGACCATTTAGTGCAGGGGCCTTCAAACTTGACAGCTTTTAAGACTTGTGGACTTCAACTCCCAGAATTCTTTCTCCAGTCATGTTAGCTCAAGAATTCTGGGAGTTGAAGTCCACAAGTCTTAAAGTTGCCAAGTTTGAAGACCCCTTGATCGATCGATCGATCTATCTATCTGTCTGTCTGTCTGTCTGTCTATCTATCCATCCATCCATCCATCCATCCATCCATCCATCCATCCATCCATCCATCCATCCATCCATCTATATCTATCTATCTATCTATCTATCTATCTATCTATCTATCTATCTATCTATCTATCTATCCTCTATCTCTCATCTATCTATCTATCTATCTATCTATCTATCTATCTATCTATCTATCTAGCTATCTAGCTATCTATCCATCCATATCTATCTATCTATCTATCTATCTATCTATCTATCTATCTATCTATCTATCTATCTATCTATTCTCTCTATTTCACCTCTATCTATTCTATCTATATCTATTCTATCTTTCTCTCCCTCTATCTATCTATTCTATCTCTGTTTCTATCTATCTATCCTACCTCTCTTTATCTATTCCAGGGCTCTTCAAACTTCACAGCTTTAAGACTTTGTGGACTTCAACTCCCAGCATTCCTCCCCCACTCATGTTAGCTCAGGAATTCTGGGAGATGGAAGCCCACAAAATCTTAAACTTACCAACTTTGAAGACCCTTGATCTATTCTATCTCTTTCTCTCTATCTATTCTACTTCTCTTTCTCTATTCTATCTTTCTCTCCCCCCCCCCCATCTATCATTCTATCTTTCTCTCTATCCTATCTCTCTTTATCTATTCCAGGGCTCTTCAAACTTGACAGCTTTAAGACTTGTGGGCTTCAGCTCCCAGAATTCCTCCTCCAGTCATGTTAGCTGAAGAATTCTGGGAGTTGAAGTTCACAAGTCTTAAACTTGCCAAGTTTGGAGACCCTAGTGATTTGCCTGAGTGTCAGGAACTCTCTGCTGTTTTTCAGACTCAATGCTCACAGTTTTCCAGTTGGGAAATATGGTGGTCTGTCCATCTGTTGCGAAATTAAGGCAGGGACCCATTTCCTCACTAGGTAACATCACCTGTGGTTAGTGGAGGGGTCATGAAATGTCTGAAAGAAAACCACCAAAGTCAGAGAGCATCAAGGACCCCAAAGGCCGCCTCCTCCTCCTCCTCCTCCTCCTCCTCCTCCTCCTCCTCCTCTACTTAGATGGATCATGAAACGTCTGCAAGAAAACAACCAAGTTCAGAGAGCACCAAAGACCCAAAAGTTGTTGTCGTCGTTGTCGTCATTCTTTTCTTCCTCCTCCTCCTCCTCCTCCTCCTCCTCCTCCTCCTCCTCCTCCTCCTCCTCCTCCTCCTCCTCCTCCTCCTCCTCCTCCTCCTCCTCCTCCTCCTCCTCCTCCTGATAATGTTACTTAGTTGGATGATGAAGTGTCTGCAAGAAAACTGCCAAGCTCAGAGATTACCAAGGATCTCCTAGTCTTTTTCCTCCTCTTCCTCTTCCTTCTCCTCCTCCTCCTCTCCCTTCTAGCCCTGATGATGAGGATGAAATGTTTGCAAGGAAACCACTAAGCTCAGAGATTGCCCAGGACCCTTCATTTCAACCCTGAGCTACAAACATTCTCTTCTACTACCTCAGAGCAAAGTTCTTTGGCCGTGCCAAGGGAAAAGGTCGAACTTTCGCAGGCTTCTCTGAATTCAGCTTTGAAGGAAGGGCGTTCCCAAGGGACTATCAGTTGCAAACAGGCTGGCTCTACTCCCCCCATCTCCCCAGCATCACATGTAGGCGGATGGGATTTCCTCCTGAGTTCCTCTAAGGGTAAATGGTGAGAATTATGTCAGGGAGAAGCAACTTCAACACCGTTCCTTGAGAATAAATTGAAAGTATCTTTGAAGAAGGAAGGGAAGAGATTAAAAGGGGAGACCGGATGAGAAATGTTTATCTTTGTTCTGTCTTGCAATAAGTAAGAGTAACTCTGGGCGTCCTGCGTGTACCGCCTCACCAGGAATTAAAGCCCCAGATTAGCATAGATTGACACCAAAATTCACACTAGGCCAACAGGTCAGCAACACCCCAGTCAAGGAACTACCGATTCAGACAACCAGTCAGTAAACAGGCTAATTAAGGAAGCACCAAGATTATTCCCCGCAATTGAGACAAGTAATTTGTGAAGCCCACTCCTTTCCAGCACTGATGATGTTATGTAGTCAGTAATAAAATGTCTGCAAGAAAACAACCAACCTCAGAGAGCATCACAGACCATAAAGTCCTTCCTCTTCCTCCTCCTCTATCTCTCTTCCTCCAATCTCCTCCTCTACCTCCTCTTCTCTTCCTCCCTCTCTTCCTCCGCTTCCTCTTCCTCTCCTCCATCTCTCTTCCTTCCTCTCTTCCTCCTCCTCTATCTCTCTTCCTCCATCTTCTCCTCCTCCTCCTCCTCTCTTCCTCCATCTCCATCTCTCTTCCTTCATCTCTTCCTCCTTCTCTATCTCTCTTCCTCCATCTCTTCCTCCTCCTCCTCTCCATCTCTCTTCCTCCATCTCTTCCTCCTTCTCCATCTCTTTTCCTTTATCTCTTCTTCCTTCTCCTCTGTCTCTTCCTCCTCCTCCTCTCCATCTCTTCCTCCTCTATCTCTTTTCCTTCATCTCTTCCTCCTCCTCCTCCTCTCTTCCTCCATCTCTTCCTCCTACTCCTCTCCTCCATCTCTCTTCCTCCATCTCTTCCTCCTTCTCTATTTCTCTTCCTCCATCTCTTCCTCCTCCTCCTCTCCATCTCTCTTCCTCCATCTCTTCCCCCTTCTCCATCTCTTTTCCTTTATCTCTTCTTCCTTCTCCTCTGTCTCTTCCTCCTCCTCCTCTCCATCTCTCTTCCTCCATCTCTTCCTCCTTCTCCATCTCTTTTCCTTTATCTCTTCTTCCTTCTCCTCTGTCTCTTCCTCCTCCTCCTCTCCATCTCTTCCTCCATCTCTTCCTCCTCTATCTCTTTTCCTTCATCTCTTCCTCCTTCTCCATCTCTCTTCCTCCATCTTCCTCCTCCTCCTCTCCTCCATCTCTCTTCCTCCTTCTCTTATCTCTCTTCCTTCATCTCTTCCTCCTCCTCCTCCATCTCTCTCCATCTCTTCCTCCTCCTCTATCTCTCTTCCTCCTCCTCCTCTCTATCTCTCTTCATCCTTCATCTCACTTCTCCTCCATCTCTTTTCCTCCTCCTCCTCCTCCTTTCTGAAAACCCTACTTCCATTCTAACACTGATGATGTTACCTAGTTCGTTAATAAAACATCTGCAAGAAAACAGTCAAGCTCAAAGGGGATTCTCCATTGATATGAGCAGTAAAAATAATGTACTTTGCAATTATAAATTATAGAATATAGTCTGTTGAGAGGAGGGAGGGGCACTGATATCTCTTTAGAAGATGAATGTATGTTCTTATTTTTATTGGTAAAATAAAGGTGAATGTTTGTTATATATATTGAAATGATTTAAATGAATCGTGAGGAGGTTTAAAAATGAGATTAATATCAGTGACCATGATAGCAAAATGGATTAATTGCTTCTTCTATTTATTTATTTTTGGATATCATGAATAAAATTTTATGGAAGTAAAGGGAGAAAATACATTGGGGAATCTGACTGAGAATTAGTTTATTTTTCTAGGGAATGATTATTACTATAACTAAGTAAAATAGATGTTTAACTGGGAATTACAGATAAGGGAATTAAGGCATATTTAAACCACTGAGGTGACACCCCCAAACTAGTAAAAAGGGAGGGGAAATTTATGTTTGTTTTATGTGAAAAAGCTTGTATTAATTTAGACTTTATGAAAAGAATATGTGACGGAATTGCAAATTTGATGAGATAAAAGAATTAAAGGGGAATAAGTATGAAGATATGGAAACTATTAGTGATTTAAATGAGAAAAAGAGTACTTTGGAAAAGGCCACGCTTAAAATAAATGTTAATGTTTAAGAAATATATTTGAAATAAAATTGAAATGAATTGAGAAGATGTTTACATTGAAAGTAATATCACTTAACAGAATTAATGTATTCCTTTTCTTAGGTAAAAGTTGAAACGGAGCAGTAATAATAGAATTAAGTTAAAAATGGACAAGATAGGAAGTTGAATGTAAAAATGACTATATAATTACTGTCATCTTCGCATGTAAAAGTGCTGACTCGGAATTATGTCGTACACTGAAAAGAGCTCTTTTTTATGTTGTTTTGGAAAAATTGAATAAAACTTGTTTTTAGAGAAAGAAAACAATCGAGCTCAGAGAGCATCAAGGACCCCACATTCCTTGAATAGTTGTAAGTCGGGGCCCTACTTCATCCTGCCCTCCTGTAGGTGTCAGGCAGGACAGATAACACAATCTGGGTGAGAGAGAAAAAGGCTTCCCTTACCCCTGCAATGATTCACCCCCTGTTCTTCCAGCCAACTTATGTTCGGGCAGTGATTGCAGCCATTGTGCTCTTGGCTGGAGGGGTTTGCGATGTCCAGGAGCTGGTGAACTGTCTCCGAAGACCCAGCGCCACCATGTCGCGGAAGGACACCCTGGAGATGTTGTATTGTGTGGCCACCCTACTTTACGCCATGCGAGAGAATGAAGTTCAGATCAGTAACAGGTAAGTTTGCAAAGGGTCTCAGGAGGCTCTTAGGTCTGTTACCTGTAGTTTACGGCAGGAGTAAAAGTAGGAGTATCTTTGGTAGAGAGGGCTGTGCATGCTTTGAAAAAAAGTACACACTCGAGCATGAGAGCCAGTTTGGTCTAGTGGTTAAAGACACCAGGCTAGAAAGCAGGAGACGGTGATTTCTGGTCCTGTGTTAGACATGAAAGCCGACTGGGTGACTTTGGGCCAATCACCAGGAGATGATGAGTTGTAGTCCCACTTTAGAAGCTGAATGGATAACTTTGGGCCAATCACCAGGATGCAGTGAGTAGTAGTCCTGCCTTAGGCATGAAAGCCAACTGATGACTTTGAACTCGTCTCTCTCTATTTGTGTCTCTGTCTCTCTGCCTCTGTCTCTCTCTGTGTGTGTCTCTGCGTGTGTGTGTCTCTCTCTGCCTCTCTTTCTCTGTCTGTCTCTTTCTTTCTCTCTCCCTCTCTCTCTCTCTGTTGCTCTCTCTCTGTCGCTCTCTCTGTCTCTGTGTCTCTGTGTCTCTCTCTCTGTTTCTCTGTGTCTGTCTCTCAGTGTGTGTCTCTTTCTCTGTGTTTCTGTCTGTCTCTGTGTGTGTGTGTGTCTCTCTGTATCTCTGTGTCTCTCTGGGTGTCTCTGTCTCTCTGTCTCTCTCTGTCTCTTTGTGTGTTTGTCTCTCTGTCTCTCTTTCTCTCTCTGTGTCTCTGTGTCTCAGTCTGTGTCTTTCTCTGCCTCTCTGTCTCTGTCACTCTCACTCTCTGTCTCTATCTCTCTCTGTGTCTCTGTCTCTTTCTTTCTGTGTGTGTGTCTCTCTCTGTGTCTCTGTCTCTCTCTGTGTCTCTCTCTGTCTCTGTCTCTCTGCGTGTGTGTGTCTCTGTCTCTCTGTCTCTCTCTGCCTCTCTGTCTCTGTCTCTCTCTGTGTGTGTGTCTCTCTGTCTCTGTCTCTCTCTGCCTCTCTGTCTCTGTCTCTCTGTGTGTCTCTCTCTCTGTGTGTCTCTGTGTCTCTCTCTGTCTGTCTTTCTCTCTCTATGTGTGTCTCTCTCTGTCTCTGTCTCTCTCTGTGCGTGTCTCTCTGTGTGTCTCTGTCTCTGTCTCTCTGTGTGTCTCTCTGTTTCTCTCTGTGTCTGTCTCTCTCTGCCTCTCTGCCTCTGTGTGTGTGTGTGTTTGTGTGTCTCTCTGTGTCTCTGTCTCTCTCTGCCTCTCTGTCTCTGTCTCTCTCTGTGTGTCTCTCTCTCTGCGTGTGTCTCTCTGCGTGTGTCTCTCTGCGTCTCTGTCTCTCTGTGTGTCTCTGTCTCTCTCTGTGTGCGTCTCTCTGTGTCTCTGTCTCTCTCTGTGTCTCTCTGTCTCTTTCTCTGTGTGTCTCTCTGTGTGTCTCTGTCTCTCTCTCTGTGTGTGTCTCTCTGTCTCTGTCTCTCTCTGTGTCTCTCTGTGTGTGTCTCTCTGTGTCTCTGTCTCTCTCCGTGTCTCTCTCTGTCTCTGTGTGTGTGTGTCTCTCTCTCTGTCTCTGTGTCTCTCTGTCTCTCTCTGTGTGTCTCTCTCTGTGTCTCTCTGTCTCTCTCTGTGTGTATGTCTCTCTGTCTCTCTCTCTGTGTGTGTCTCTCTGTCTATGTCTCTCTGTCTCTGTGTGTCTCTCTGTGTCTCTCAGTCTCTGTCTGTATGTGTGTGTTTCTCTGTCTCTCTCTCTGTGTCTTTCTGTCTCTCTCTCTCTCTCTGTGTCTCTCTGTCTCTCTCTCTCTCTGTGTCTCTCTGTATTTCTCTCTCTCTCTGTGTGTCTCTCTGTCTCTGTCTCTCTCTCTCTGTGTCTCTCTGTGTGTGTGTTTCTCTGTCTCTCTGTCTCTCTCTCTCTCTGTGTCTCTGTCTCTCTGTGTATGTCTCTGTCTCTCTCTCTCTGTGTGTGTCTTTCTGTCTATGTCTCTCTGTGTGTGTCTCTCTCTCTGTGTGTCTCTCTGTGTCTCTCTCTCTGTGTCTCTCTGTCTGTCTCTCTCTCTGTGTGTGTGTGTCTCTCTCTCTGTCTCTGTGTCTCTCTGTGTCTGTCTCTCTGTGTGTGTGTCTCTGTCTCTCTCTCTGTGTCTTTCTGTCTCTGTTTCTCTGTGTGTGTGTCTCTCTCTCTCTCTCTCTGTGTGTGTGTGTTTCTCTCTCTGTGTGTCTCTCTGTCTCTGTGTGTGTGTCTCTCTCTGTGTCTCTCTCTCTCTGTGTGTGTTTCTGTCTCTCTGTCTCTGTCTCTCTCTGTCTCTCTCTCTGTGTGTGTCTCTCTTTCTCTCTCTGTGTCTCTCTGTCTCTGTCTCTCTCTGTGTGTGTGTTTCTCTGTCTCTCTCTCTCTCTGTGTCTCTCTGTCTCTCTGTGTATGTCTCTGTCTCTCTCTCTCTCTGTGTGTCTCTCTGTCTATGTCTCTGTGTGTGTGTCTCTCTCTCTCTGTGTGTCTCTCTGTGTCTCTCTCTCTGTGTCTCTCTGTCTGTCTCTCTCTCTCTGTGTGTGTGTCTCTCTCTCTGTCTCTGTGTCTCTCTGTGTCTGTCTCTCTCTGTGTGTCTCTCTGTCTCTCTCTCTGTGTCTTTCTGTCTCTGTTTCTCTGTGTGTGTGTCTCTCTCTCTCTCTCTCTCTGTGTGTGTCTCTCTCTGTGTGTCTCTCTGTCTCTGTCTGTGTGTGTGTCTCTCTCTGTGTCTCTCTCTCTCTCTCTGTGTTTCTGTCTCTCTGTCTCTGTCTCTCTCTGTCTCTCTCTCTGTGTGTGTCTCTCTGTCTCTCTTTCTCTCTCTGTGTCTCTCTGTCTCTGTCTCTCTGTGTGTGTGTGTTTCTCTGTCTCTCTCTGTGTGTCTCTCTTTCTCTCTGCCTCTTTCTTTCTCTGTCTCTGTCTCTCTCTTTGTCTCTGTCTCTTTCTCTCTCTGTCTCTGTCTGTCTCTCTCACTTTGTCTCTCACTCTTTTTCTCTGCCTCGCTTTCTCTATATCTCTCTGTCTTTCCCTTCCTCCCCCCCCCTCACCCTTTCTGAGTCCATCCCACCTCACAGGGTTATTGTTGTGGGGAAAGTAGGAGGAAGAACCTGTATCATATATCAATTCGCCCCCCCTTCAATTAGGTGCCAAAATAATCAAGGCAGGATACCAATCCGTAAATAAAAATAAAACACCTCCTCTTTAAAGCGGCTGCAACTTTGCTCAGGCTTTCTCACGCATCTGCAAGAAAGATGCTGCTGCTTTCAAGAGATGGTTCCTTAAAGCAGAAATCCACCCCGGTGTGTTTATTCCCCATCTCTGAATTTATTTTTTTTCCTGGATTTTATGCAGTTGAAGAGTTTTTACCCTTGAGGTTCGTTTTCATTTTCCCCCGTATTTTCTGTATTCCTTCTAGGCTTCACTACAATGTTTTTTACTGCCTGTATCACCTGGATTATTTCTCCTGCAGCCAGGCCATCGAACATAATCCCAAATTATCCAGCAGTCAAGGAGGTCTCAGGTGGGTACATGAACTTTGTTAGGTTAATATAAGTAAGTTCTCGACTTACAACTGTTTCGTTTAGTGATCGAAGTTGCAACAGCACTGAAAAAAAAGACTTATGACCATTTTTCACACTTACAACCTTTGCAGTATTCCTGTGAGCACATGATCCAAATGCAGACAACGGATTCATACTTACGACCGTTGCGGTGTCCCGGCGGTGGGGGGGGGCTGTCACGCTGAGTCTCAATGGGGAAGCCACTTAACAACCGTGCACAGAATGGTCACAAAATGGGGCCAAACCCACTCAACCGTAATCTTGCTTAGCAACAGAAACGGTTGGGCTCCCTTGGGGTTGTAAAATTGAGGACTAGCAGCCTGGCAGGGCCTGTTCATACCTGTGATCTTACATAAGGTTCACAAACATGGACAACTATTACTTCTGTTCCCCCACAGGCCTGTTTTACAACCTACTAGTGAACAGCAACAGATCTTAAACCACCCCCTTGCACCTGGAGAGCGGGTAAAAATTGTGGCTTTTGCAGGTAAGGCACCTTGAGCCCAGAAGATTCTTAAGAATAAGGATAACAGGTTTGGAAGGGATCTTGGAGGTCTTCTAGTCCAACCCCCTGCTCAGGCAGGAAACCTATACCATTTCAGACATATGGTTGTCCAGTCTCTTCTTAAAAACCTCCAGTGATGGAAAAGGAAGGGAAGGAAAGAAAGGAGGGAAGGAAGGGAAGGAAAAGAGGGAGGGAGGAAAGGAAGGAAGGAAGGGAAGGAAAGGAGGGAGGGAGGGGAGGGAGGAAGGGAGGAGAAGGAAGGAAGGGAAGGAAAGAAGGGAGGGAGGGAGAAAAGGAAGGGAGGAAGGAAAGAAGGGAGGAAAAGGGAGGGAGGGAAGGAAAGAAGGGAAGGAAGGAAAGGAAAGGAAGGAAGGGAAGGAAAGAGGGAGGAAAAGAAGGAAAGGAGGGAGGAAAGGCAGGGAAGGGAAGGAAAGAAGGGAGGGAAGGAAGGAAAGAAGGGAGGAAAAGGAAGGAAGGGAAGGAAAGAAGGGAGGGAAGGAAGGAAGGGAGGGAAGGAAAGAAGGAAAGGAGGGAGGGAGGAAAGGAAGGAAGGAAAGGAGGGAAGGAAGGAAAGGGTGAAAGAGGAAGGAAAGGAGAGAGGGAGAAAAGGAAGGAAAGAAGGAAGGGAAGGAAAGAAGGGAGGGAGGGAGGGTGAAAAGGAAGGAAGGGAAAGAAGGAAGAAGAATAGCAGAATAATAGAGTTGGAAGAGACCTCAGAGGTGTTCTAGTTGAACCCCCTGCTTAGGCAGGGAACCTAAACCACTTCAGATAAATGGTTATCAAATCTCTACTTTAAAACTTCCATTGTTGGAGCCTTCAGAACTTCTGGTGGCAAGCAGTTCCACTGGTTAATAGTCCTCACTGTCAGGAAGTTCCTCCTCAGTTCCAGGTTGCTTCTCTCTTGGATTAGTTTCCACTCATGGCTCATGGCTTCGTGCAAGGAAAGCCGCAAAAGGCTTTCTTTCTCTCCCCCAAACTCCGCCAGAAAGGAGTCTTTGCCGGCGGCGCCTCTTAGAGCAGGAGGCCTTGCAAAGACTCACTTCCGGCGGAGTTTGGGGGGGGAGAGGAAGAAAGACTTTGGCTGCTTTCCTTGCGTGCAGCCAAAAGCAGAAGAAGAAAGAAGTGGAGAGAAGCAGCCCAGTGGCCAGGCGAGGTCTGTGGGGCGAATGGAGCAAGTCCCCCCCCACACACACACTCCCTCATGTTGTTCTCAATGCAAGCCTTATGTTCCCATGGGCCATGTGGGGGACACAGCCTTATGTTCCCGCGCAGCCTGGATTTAATTGCTTTGGGGGAAACATATCTCTGCGGACCACCAAAATTTTGTCGAAGACCACCAGCGACCCCTGGACTAGGCCCCTGCACCACTTATGCAGGATTCCAGGTGTGGTCTTACTAAAAAAAAAAAAAAACCAAAACAAACAACCCAGAAGGACTGAAATGTTTGCAATTTTTCGCGCAGGCACTGGCAAAACATCCACTCTGATCCAGTACGCCAGGAAGTGGTCCGAGCAGAACTTCCTGTACTTGGCGTTCAACAGGACCATCGCCAACCAGGCGTCGCAGGTTTTCCCCGCCAACGTCACCTGTAAAACCATCCACTCTTTAGCGTTTGCAGAAGTCGGCAGACAGTAAGTGAACCCCGTCGTCTTTTGTCGGGACTTAGTCCTCATTCTCTCCAATGCCTAACGAATGCCAGTTCCTGTGCCTTATCCCAAATTTGGTCTCTTAATTCCATTGCAGTCCTTTTATAATCCGTTTTTTTTTAATTTACCTTATAATTTCTTCTTGTTTTCCATTCGCCGCTGCCACACTCTTAAACGAGGGCTCTTTTCCTTTTGCTTCTCGGTGTATGAGATTTAAGATCCCCAATAATTGCAGAAATACAATGGCGAAGACAAGGTCTGGTTCACAATTTCAAAGATTTATTGAAGGAAAGAAAAGTGGTTGCAAACACGGCCTCCAAGACCCTTCCCCAAGTGGATTGAGCACAAGGAGAGCAAATTTCACAACTTAAACAACACATTTTATACCCCTGCACAGAACACGCCACACCTAGAAAGCCCTCCCCTTGCAACCCCTTATTTTCTATATGCTAAACTACCAACTTGGGGTCAGCATGATATTGTTTCCTGTGCCTCAGTGTTATATCTTATATTTATTGCTGGGCTGCCAGGGTTTTACCTTAGACGGATGTTCTTATCTTATTTATTCTTCATAGCCCGGGCAGATCTTCCTGTTTTCTTAACAATCTGTGTTAATGTATCTGTGGAATGTATCATGTGTCTGTCAATGACCGGGCTACGGTCTCGGGGGCCTCCTTGGCTAGGGTGATTTTTTTTTTCCAGTAGAAACAACGAAAGGGAGGGGGTTTTATGCAAAGACAGAGAAAGCTAGCAAGAGCATCAGAAAGGAATGGAAGAAAGAATCTTCTAGTCTATTTTATGTGCAAAATGAGCCAAAGAGTTTTCTAATTTCGCTGTATAAAGTCCGTTATAAAAGAATAACTTATATTTTTTTTCTCTCATTGGGGTTCTCAAAGAAAACTCCGAAATCCTTTGTCTGATTACACGCTGCTCACCGCTTCACCGCTCCAGCACACACTGAAGTCTCAGAAGCTTTCCATCCTTAGGGCAGCCATTAAAACTGCCGCCTACCTCCTGTCTTCAAGCCAGGGAGGGGAGATGCGTCTCCTCTCGACCCAGCTGGCGGTCTCCCCCTCTTCCCCCACCCCTCCAAATTGGTTCAGATGGATCCGGTCCCTCCAACAGGATAAGCACGGATCAAAGCTGCGCATGTTTGCGGTCTTCTGTCCGTCTTCGACGGAAGTACCACCGGAAGTCCATGGGACTTATTCCTCGATGTGCAACCACTATTGAGCTCAACGTTTAGCCCGCTGAATGAGACAGTGGTGAAATGAGTAAACCCACCCACCCACCCAATTCTACAACCTTGCTGGCCACGTTAAGGGAATCAGTGCAGTGGCTGAGTTAGGGACACCATGGTTGAGGGAAGAAGGGAATAACAAGAGTTGGAAGGGAACCTGTAGGTCATTTAGTACACCCCCCACCCCCACCCAAGCAGGAGACCTTATATTGTTGCTGACAGAGGGAAGCCGTCCAGTCTCTTCCTGAAAGCCTCCAGGGTTGGAGCGCCCACAGCTTCTGAATAACAGAATAATAACAGGTTAACAGAGGTTGGAAGGGACCTTGTAGGTCATCTAGTCCAACCCCAGGCCTAAGCAGGAGACCTTAAGCCATCCCTGACAGATGGCAGTCCAATCTCTTTTTGAAAAGTGATGAAATTCCTACAACTTCCGAAGGCAACTTCTGTTCCAAGGGTTGATTGCTCTCCCTGTTAGAAAGTTTCTCCTTATTTCCAGGTTGAATCTCTCCTTGTTCAGTTTCCATCCATTATTCCTTGTCTGGCCTTCAGGGGCTTTAGAAAATAGCTTGACCCCTGTCAGCCTTCAAGATTTTCTCTCTTTGCTTTGCATCTTTTGGCTGTCATAAGTAACGGGGGGAGGAGGGGGGAATGGTTATGGGAAGTGAGCTGGAGGTGTTACAAACCAGAACTGTATAAGCTGGGTGGGAGGTACATTCTTGCTTAGGTTTCTATCCTATGCTATGCGCAGCTGCAACCCTTTATCAAACTATGTCAAGGTCAACGGACAGAAGCCTCATCACCACCTGGAGATGCCCACATGATGACATTCACAACTTTTAATTGGATGAACCAATTGAACTGTCGGGGGTGGGAACGTTGCCATTGCTTTGTGTATGTGATTTACATGCCCATTTTCTCAGATTCAGAATTCTTTTGTTGCTGCCACTTGACTTCCAGTAAAAGATTTCTTTTCTCTGATTAAAGGAGTCTTAAGTATTTCTTTCTTGGATTTTGAATGGAGCACTAGCTGACAACCCCTTCCTCCTCCCTGGGGCAGCCCCTCAACTATTGGAAGACTGCTCTCATGTCTCCCCTGGTCCTTCTCTTCACCAGACTAGCCAGGTCCAGTTCCTGCAATTCCATTCTTCATACGGTTTAGCCTCCAGTCCCTTTAATCATCTTGGTTAATTTTCTCTGCACTCTTTCCAGAGCGTCAACACCTTTTTTTGAACTCTTGTGGGCATGCAGGGACTCGTGACTTATGACGCCTTTCACCCTTCCTTCAGGCTCAACCTCCTACAAGCTCCTCGCTAGCAATCCACACCCAAATAAGCAGAGATTTGACATCAGGGTGAATTCCACCCTCCCGGTGGGATGGCCTAAAAGTGGAGCTCTTGCCTCATAGTCAGGAGTCTGTGACTTCGATCCTGGGGTAGAGGCAGATATTTCGCTCTCCGAGCACAAAATGAGAATGTATCTGCCAAATAAAACTCCTCATTGGTGAAAGGAAAGGCATCCGGCCAGTAAAACACTCGGCTCCATTCAATGGCCCAGACTCTACACCAGCGAGAGATTACGGGGGTCATTGAAAGGAGATGATGATTAATTTCCCCTTCCCTCTTTCATTCTGCCGCAGTTACAGACAGAAGCTTAACCCGGGCTCGCTGACCTCCTATATGGTCAGCTTCGTCCTCTCCAATCGCCAGGGCCAGTCTCCGTTCATCAGAGGCAAGACGATCGTTCAGACCCTCACTGCCTTTTTTGCGTCAGCGGATGTGACCATCACCCTGGAGCACGCGCCCATTTGGTGCAAGAACAATCGTGGACAAAACGTCCTTGTGGAGGAATGTGAAAAGCATGTGAGTGTTTGTTTCTCGGGACCAGGGACAGGTGATCCTCGACTTTACGAGCATTTGTTCAGTGACTGTTTGAAGTTAACAATGGTCCGGAAAAAAAAAAAAAAAGACTTAGGACAGTGATGGTGAACCTTTTTTGTCGTGTGCCTAAAGCGCATGCGACCCCCCCACCACCACCACCAATGTGCGCACAACACCCCTGCCCTGCCACGTGACCTGCACTGCGCATCCGTGCGCCTCCCAGCTGATTTTCGGCCCATTGGAGGCTGTTTTCGCCTTCCTGGAGGCTCGAGAAAAGCCTTTGCCCGTTTTCAGCCTCCAGAGGGCCTCTGGAGCCCGAGGGAGGCCGTTTTTCCTCTCGTAAAGGCTTGAGGGAAGCCTGTGGAGGGCCTCTGAAGCCTGGGGGAGGCTGTCATACACCTGGGGGTTTGTGGGAAGCCTCTGCAACCTCTGGAGGCCGAAAAACGGGCCTTCCGGAAATCCCGAAAGTGCCCGTTTTCAGCCTCCAGAGGGCCTCTGGAGCCTGAGGGAGGCTGTTTTTCCTCTCGTAAAGGCTTGAGGGAAGCCTGTGGAGGGCCTCTGAAGCCTGGGGGAGGCTGTCGTACGCCTGGAGGTTTGTGGGAAGCCTCTGCAGCCTCTGGAGGCCGAAAAATGGGCCTTCCGGAAATACCAGAAAGAGGGTCTCTGGAGCACGGGGGAGGCCATTTTTGCCCTCCCGCAGGCTCAAGAGAAGCCTTGGGAGGCCAGAAAATGGGCCCATTTCGGCACTTCTGGTATTTCCGGAAGGCCCATTTTTCAGCCTCCCACAGCTGCAGAGGCTTCCCTCGAGCCTCCAGGAGGGCGAAAACAGCCTCAAACGGGCTGAAAATCAGCTGGGAGGCACGCACATGCGCAGTGCAGGTTAGTTTGGCTGGGGCTTGTGTGCCATAGGTTCGCCATCCTGGTCCTAGGATCATTTTTTTTCACACTTACGACCATTGAAGCATTCCCCTGTGCTCACGTGATTCCAAATTCAGACCTTTCACCTCTTAACATGTACAGGATGTCCTTGACTTACAATAGTTCATTTAGTGACCATTCAAAGTTACAACAGCACGGCAAAAAGTGAGTTACATCACCCCGTTGCAGCAATTCCCAGGGTCACTTGATCAACACTATTTATGATTGTTCCTGACCTCAAGGAGGAATTCTCCCTTTTGCGACCTTCTGGCAAGCAACGTCCACGGGGAAGCCAGCTTCACTTAAGAACAGCATTCCTTACTTCACTTCTACAGTGATTCTCTTAACAGCCATGGCAAGAAAGGTTGTAACGTGGCGCAAACTTCACTTAAGAACTGTCTTGTTTGACAACAGAAATGTTGGGCTCTTTTGTGGTCGTAAGTCGGGGACTACCTCTTATTTATGACAGTTGCAGTCCCCTGGGGTGACATGATCCTTTTTTATGACCTTCTGAGCAGCAAAGTCCATGGGGGCAGCCAGATTCACTTAACAACCATGTGACAAACTTGCAGTGATTCTGTCATGCCCCTGGTGGAGACGAAGTCTGAGGGAGAGGAGGAACAGCCGACAGGGAGTGGAAATGTGGCTCCGGAGGTTGTGGAGGAGGCTGGGGAAGGGCAGAGGCCGGCTGAGCAGTTGGAGGAGGACCCAGGCCCATCCCCTCTCCATCGTAGGGCACGCAGAGAGGAGAGGATAAGGGAGAGACGTGGTCTCCTCGGGAGGAGAGGGCCTTTATTCCCTTCCTGGGCTGCAGCTGTGACAACTGAATAAGAGGATGGACATGCGTAAGGGCAAGTGCTGGAAACAAAGCATGGAAATATCTCTAGTTTATGGTTCCTTTCTGAGTTTGGTGTCCTTCCCAGTGTGTGTTCTGTTATCTGTGGACATCCTCCAGCCCTTATCTTGCCTGGTTTGTGTTGCTTTTTTCCTCCTTCGTGTAACTGTTTGTGTGGGAGTGTTTTTAGTCTTCCGTCAAAGATATTCGGAGCTTGGAAGCAAATTGAAGGAATAAAAGGGGCTTCACTTGTTTTCTGTGACTCTGTCTTGTATCCCACCCTGGGTCATCGCAGATTCACTTAACAACTGTGCCAAGAACGGTCGTAAAATGGGGAAAAATCTGACTTAGCAATTGTCTTGCTTGGCAGTGGAAATTTGGCTCTCTTTTGTGATTGTAAGTTGAGGACTAGCTGTAGATCCAGACCTCCAAGATCCTTGGGCAGCCGAGAGCAGAGAACTTTGGATTTGATCTTTTTCAACCGCAAGATCTTCTTACCAGCTTTTTTGCTTTCCAGATCATTGTGGAAGAAGCGAAACAAATATGGAGCAAGATGAAAACACTGGGCCCAACCCAGGAGATGGCGCACCGAATGACGCACGACGGTAAGTGGGAATATGTGAGGGGAGGTTGGGGGCATTTAGCTCTGCTGAAGAAACAGGAAGAAAAAAATAATAAAGGGGCGATTTTCTTCATGGAGGGAAATTCTAGTCCTGCCTTTGGCATAAAGCTGGCTGGGTGACCTTGGACCAATCACCAGGAGTCAGTGAGTTCTAGTCCCGCCCTAAGAATGAAAGCTGACTGGGTGAATTTGGGCCAGTCACCGGAAACAGTGAGCACTAGTCTAGGAGACGGTGAGTTCTAGTCCTGCCTTAGGCATGAAAGCTAGCCAGGTGACTTTGGGCCAATCACCAGGAGTCAGTGAGTCCTAGTCCCACCTTAAAGCATGAAAGCCAACTAGGTGACTTTGGGCCAATCACCCAAAGTGAGTTGGAAGCTGTGAGTTCTAGACAAGGAGACAATGAGTGCTAGACCTGCCTTAAAGCATGTAGGCAAGCTGGTGACTTTGGCCCCATCACCAGGAGACGGTGAGTTCTAGTTCCATCTTAGGCATGAAAGCCAGTTGTGTGAATTTGGGCCAATCACCAGGAAACAGTGAGCTCTAGTCTAGGAGACGTGAGTTCTAGTCCTGCCTTAGGCACGAAAGCTAGCCAGGTGACTTTGGGCCAATCACCAGGAGTCAATGAGTCCTAATCCCACCTTAAAGCATGAAAGCCAACTAGGTGACTTTGGGCCAATCACCAGGAGTCAGTGAGTTCTAGTCCCGCCCTAAGAATGAAAGCTGACTGGGTGAATTTGGGCCAATCACCGGAAACAGTGAGCACTAGTCTAGGAGACGGTGAGTTCTAGTCCTGCCTTAGGCATGAAAGCTAGCCAGGTGACTTTGGGCCAATCACCAGGAGTCAGTGAGTCCTAGTCCCACCTTAAAGCATGAAAGCCAACTAGGTGACTTTGGGCCAATCACCCAAAGTGAGTTGGAAGCTGTGAGTTCTAGACAAGGAGACAGTGAGTGCTAGACCTGCCTTAAAGCATGTAGGCAAGCTGGTGACTTTGGCCCCATCACCAGGAGACGGTGAGTTCTAGTTCCATCTTAGGCATGAAAGCCAGTTGTGTGAATTTGGGCCAATCACCAGGAAACAGTGAGCTCTAGTCTAGGAGACCGTGAGTTCTAGTCCCACCTTAAGCATGAAAGACGCCTGGGTAACTTTGGGCAAGTCACTAGAAGACAGTGAGTTCTAGGCCCGCCTTAAGAATGAAGAACTCACCAACTGGGTGAGTTTGGGCCAATCACCAGGAGACAAGGAGTTCGAGTCTAGGAGATGGTGATTATAACAGATGCTTCCTTTTTGAAATAACCGTGGGCTGTGATTCTGCAGGAGCCCAAGAACCCAAAATTATGCAATGTTGGGGTTTTTTGTACAGTGATAATTGATTTTAAGCACCGGTCTTGTGCCTTTTAGGTTACTTGAAACTTTGGCAACTCCAGAAGCCTTCTCTTTCCAACTATGATGCCATCTTGGTGGATGAGGCCCAAGATTGCACCCCCGGTGAGTGAGGTGTGGTGTCATGTCCCTGTGGGAGCCTGAATCCGAGGAGGAAAATGAGCAGCTGACAGTGAGTGGGAAGTGAGTGGTTCTCCCTTGTTCTGCCTCTCTCCTGCTCTGCCCAGCCGGACTCCACAGCCAATGGAGCCACACTCCCTGTCAGCTGTTCGCCTTCCTCCTTGGACTCAGACTCCAACAGGGGCATGATAGTCGGATGGCCCTAGCTCTATCTCTGTGTCCAACGCTGAGCATCCATCAGAACCTTCTCCATGCTCCAGAACTGGCCCAGGTTCTTCTCCAACCTCCTCGTTGTCTGAGTTGGCCACCAGTTCTACTGGCAGCTGGCAGGCCACGGCCCATTTATGGTAAAGATTAAAAGGTTATGTTAAGCCTGTGTTCCCCAACCAGGGTTAAGGAGACAAGCTAAACAGAATGTGCAGCATTAGTCAGATAGGCACACAGATAAATGTGTGAGATAAGTTTGTGTGTTTGTTAACATACAGTAAAAATAACAGATACGCTTGTGTTATCAAAAATATAGTTTATTCCATTTAGAGTTTTATAGCATAGTCAAAATAACAGTCCATTAGTCATGTATCGTTTTAGTCAGTCCATTCAAGGATATTCAATTAGCAAAGTTCGTGTAGAATATCCAATGTCAGTTCACTTACAAATAAATCAGTCCTTTCTCTCTCCCTTTCCAGTAGGAGAAAAAACGCAGTCTTCAAACCATCCAGTAATTAGGGATCATCAAGCCAGAGAGAGAACAAGCTGCCGTGCCTTGCTTCTTTTATGGTGCTTTTACAACCACTCCCTTAATTGCATTCTTACAGTTAAAGTTACAGACACTTTAACTAACAAACCATGATAACATATTTATTATTTTACCTAAACCAGTTAGGGTAAACAATGTTATCCCTAACAGGTTAAAATTCCCGGCTCGTTAAAGATTAAAATCCAGCAAAGCAAAGATGTTTAAAAACATGTCCGCCAAATGTTGGAGATGCAATCAGATACCAGCCTCATACTACCATATGTGATGGACATGCCCAAAGTCCCCCTGCCCCCCCCCCAAAAAAAAATTGGATGAAAATATACACATGGTTAGAGGAAATGAAAAAGCGACAGATAAATTTAAAGCCAGAAATGTTTTTGTTCTAGGTATATTATTAGAAAAATATGACATAGGGAACATATGCTTAATGCTATATGTTTTGACAGCAGCGAGAACTGTATCTGCACAACACTGGAAAAATGAGGAAACTCCCACAGATGAAAATATAACTAAAAAAAATAGATTGTGCGGAAATGGATAGGTTAACATTAAAGGTAAAGGATAAGGAAGATACAGAATATTTTTCAACCTGGGATTTTTTTTATCAATGGTTAGATAATAGAGGTAGAAATTAGAAGTTGGAAGAATACTACTATCCACAAGTAAATAATATTATTGTCACTATTATTATGTATAAGTAAATTGACCCAGACAATACACTGTTTACTAGGCACTTATGTATGTTAAAGAAAAATGTATAAATAATCTCTCTCTCTCTCTGTCTCTTTGTCTCTCTCTCTCTCTGTTTCTCTCTCTCTGTTTCTCTCTCTCTGTCTCTCTCTGTGTGTGTGTCTCTCTCTCTGACTCTGTCTCTTTGTCTCTCTCTCTCTCTCTCTGACTGTCTCTTTGTCTATCTGTCTCTCTCTTTCTCTCTGTCTCTCTCTCTCTCTGTTTCTCTCTCTCTGTCTCTTTGTCTCTCTCTGTGTGTGTCTCTCTCTCTCTGACTCTGTCTCTTTGTCTCTCTCTCTCTCTCTCTCTGTCTCTTTGTCTATCTGTCTCTCTCTCTCTGTTTCTCTCTCTCTCTTTGTCTCTCTCTGTGTGTGTCTCTCTCTCTCTGACTCTGTCTCTTTGTCTCTCTCTCTCTCTCTCTCTGACAGTCTCTTTGTCTATCTGTCTCTCTCTTTCTCTCTGTCTCTCTGTCTCTCTGTCTCTCTGTTTCTCTCTCTGTGTCTCTTTGTCTCTCTCTGTGTGTGTCTCTCTCTCTCTGACTCTGTCTCTTTGTCTCTCTCTCTCTCTCTCTGACTGTCTCTTTGTCTGTCTGTCTCTCTCTTTCTCTCTGTCTCTTTGTCTCTCTCTGTTTCTCTCTCTGTCTCTTTGTCTCTCTCTGTGTGTGTCTCTCTGTCTCTGACTCTGTCTCTTTGTCTCTCTCTCTCTCTCTCTGACTGTCTCTTTGTCTATCTGTCTCTCTCTTTCTCTCTGTCTCTCTGTCTCTCTCTCTCTGTTTGACTCTCTCCATATCAAGCTTCTAAGGCTCTTTTTTTTTTCCTTTCGTTCTCTAGCGGTTATGGATATTGTCCTCTCACAAACATGCGGAGTGATCTTGGTAGGAGATCCACACCAACAGATTTACACCTTCCGGGGTGCTGTCAACTCACTTTTGAATGTGCCCCACAGCCGCATCTTCTACCTGACCCAGGTAAGCCGAGGCAGGACGGCAAGCTAGCTGAGATGTTTGACCGGGATTTGTGGGTTAGCTGTAGATTGAAGAGCCAGGAGATTCAGTTCTTTGCAATTTAGGGATCTCGTTGTGATCTTCTCTGGTTCCAATTAAAAGCAATCTCTAATTCCATTTGGAGAAGATCCACAATTTAATCCAGAAATTCATGGATCTCATTGTGGGCCCTCTCTAGTTCTAATCCCACCTCAGGCCTGAAAGCTGACTGGGTGACTTTGAGCCAATCACCAGGAGATGGTGAGTTCTAGTTCCCCCTTAGACATGAAAGCCGGCTAGGTGTTGAGCCAATCACCAGGTGAGTTCTAGTCCTGCCTTAGGCACAAAAGCCGGCTGGGTGATTTTGGGCCAATCATCAGGAGACTGGGAGTTCTAGTCCTGCCTTAGGCACAAAAGCTGGCTGGGTGACTTTAAGCCAATCACCAGGAGACGATGAGTTCTAGTTGTGCCTTAGACATGAAAGCTGGCTGGGTGTTCAGCCAATCACCAGGTGAGTTCTAGTCCTGCCTTAAGCACGAAAGCCGGCTGGGTGACTTTGGGCCAATCACCAGGAGACGGTGAGTTCTAGTTCTGCCTTAGGAGTGAAAACCAGCCATAGCTTAGAGGGATAAAATGGCCAACAAATTGCACTTCTCTTCTGGGATCCAGTTCTCACCTCATTGGAGGATCCTTTTCTCCTTTTCCTCTTCTGCAGAGTTTTCGCTTTGGCTCCGAAATAGCTTACGTTGGCGCAACCCTTCTGGATGTTTGCAAGAAAGTCCGGAACAAAACCTTGGTGGGAAACAACCAGGAAAGTGAGTGTTTTAAGTTTGTCTCTTTTGTCGTTCCAGGTAAGTCTCCAGGTAAGAGGGACTCACACGATGCTCTGTTTTTGACAGGTGATGTCAGCGGAGTCGGCGTGGAAGGCAAAGTGGCTCGCCTATCCCGGAACAACCAAACCGTCTTTGAGGATGCTGTGAACGTTACAGGTGGAGACTCACCTGCTAAGATACACCTGCTGGGGGTGAGTGTGAGAAGGCCCAGGAAAGAGTAGGGGTTGATTCCTCCCTCCCTCTTTTCCTCCCTCCCTTCTTCCCCTCTTCCTTCCTTCCTTCCTTCCTTCCTTCCTTCCTTCCTTCCTTCCTTCCTTCCTTCCTCCCTTCCATCTCTCTCCTCCCTCCTTTCCTTTTCACCTTTTCGTTCCTCCTTCTTCTTTTCTTCCCCCTTTCTCCTTTTCCTTCTTTCCTTCTTCCCTCTGTCCTTCCTTTCATTTCACTTTCTTCTTTCCTAATTCTTCCTCCCTTTTTCTTTCCTCCTTTTTCCTCCCTTCTTTCCTTCCTTCCTCCTTCCTTCCACTTCTTTTTCCCTTCCTTCTTTTTTTCCTTCTTTCATCCTTTTCCCTTCCTCTTTCTTTCTCCTCCCTCCCCTCCCCCCTTTTCCTTCTTTCCTTCCCTCCTTCCTTCCATTTCACAATTTTTCCTTCCTTCTTCCCTCCCTCTTTCCTTCCATTTCACCTTTTTACCTTCCTCCTCCTTTCTCCTTCCTTTCTCCTTCCTCCCTCTTTCCTTCTTTCCATCCTCCCTCCCTCTTTCCTTTCCTTTCACCTTTTTCCTTCCTTCCTCTTCCCCCCTCCCTTTTCCCTTCTTTCCTTCCTTCTTCCTTCCTTCCTCCCCCCCTCCTTTTTTCCTTCTCTCCTTCCTCCCTCCTTCCTTTCATTTCACTTTTTTCCCTTGCTAATTCTTTCTCCTTTCTTCCTCCCTTTTTTCCTTCCTTCTTTCCTCCTTCCTTCTACTTTTTTCCTTCTTTCCCTCCATTTTTTCCTTCTTTCTTTCTTTCTTTCCTCCCTCCCTCCCACCTCTTCTCTGTGACAGCCCTTTAAATACTGGAAGGCTGCCATGCTGGTCAGCATGTTGCACAAACAGTGAATTCTGCAGATACACCTTACTATTTGAAGCATGTTAAAGAGCCACAAAATATAGACAGGTAATTATGACTGTGTGTCAGATTACAACTCCCATCTCACGGGGCTCTACATGATGTTGTCTTTTTTCTTTCTTTCTTCTCATTAGGGTCTTAAAGCTTTTGGACTGGAGAAGATTCATGATCTCTGGAAGCTCCTTCATCCCGAACGTGAGTTCTCTCAACTGGCATTTTTGTATTCGTGCAAGTGGTGTAAAGGTTGCCCTCGACATACGACCGTACAGGAGCCTGGCCACTATGGTCATAGGTAGCAAGAGTCTGAAATGGCTCAGTCATTTACAGCCCCCTCCAGTGCTTAACAACGATGACAAGAAGGGTCATAAAACGGGGCAAAACTCACTTAACAAATGTCTCGCTTCACAACAGCGATCTTGGTTGGTAAGTTGAGGACGACCTGTATAGAAACTCAAGAAGGCCTTAGGGAAGAATTCCTACCACTGCTGGGTGTAAAATACGAGCTCTGTTTATACCACTTGAGGGTCCAGTTGCTGGTGGCACCGAATCTTCCCCATTCTCTGATCCTCTGAGCGCTGCAGGCAAGAATACTTCATTTTAATGTATGACGATTAGTGTGCATTCAAGGTGACAATAAAGTTATTGTTGTATTCTATTCTGTTCCTTATTCTGTTCTATTCATTTCTATTATCTTCTTATTCTCTTCTACTCTATTCTCTTCTACTTTATTCTTGCTCCATTCCATTCCCTATTCTATTCTTATTCCATTCTACTCTACTCTACTCTTATTCTATTTTATTTTATTCTATTCTATTCTATATTCTATTCTATTCATTTCTATTTATTCTTATTGTATTTTATTCTATTTTACTCTATTCTACTCTATTCTTATTCTTATTCTTATTCCATTCCATTCATTTCTATTCTATTCATTTCTTTTGTTTCCATTCCCTATTCCACTCCCTATTCTATTCTGTTCTGTTCTATTGTATTCTATTCTGTTCCATTCCATTCATTTCTATTCTATTCATTTCTTTTGTTTCCATTCCCTATTCCACTCCCTATTCTATTCTGTGCTGTGCTGTTCTATTCTATACACTCGATTCTATTCATATTCACATTCACATTCATATTCTATTCTACTCTATTCTCTTCCATTCCCTATTCCATTCCATTCATTTCTATTCTTTCCATTCTCTATTCCATTCCATCTTCTATTTTTATTCTACTCTACACTATTCTTATTCCATTCCATTCATTTCTATTCTTTCCATCCCATTCCCTATTCTATTCTTATTCTATTCTATTCTTATTCTATTCTATTCTTTTCTATACATTCTATTCTATTCATTTCTGATTCTGTTCTATATTTATTCTGCATTCTATTTATTCTGCATTCTATTCTATTTCTATTCTATTCTACATTCTATTCTATTTTACTCTATTCTATCATGAAGCACAAGGAAGTTGTTTATAATTTATAAACAACTTTATAATTTCGTCTGGTCGTTAGACTCTCTCTGAGAGTTGTTGAGGCGACTTGGAGGTTGGAAGGAGGTCAGATAAGAGCCTCCAAGTGGCCCCAACATCTCTCTCAAAAGGATGCAAATGACCAGCCGTCTGCAAGGAGTATAAATCCTTCCATTCCTTCATCATCTAGTCTGAGCTGAAGAAGCTTCTTGGATGAGAAGCGAAACATCTTCAAAGAAAAAGCAGAAAGTCCAGTGGCCTCTTGGAAAAAATAAACTCTCTTATTTGATCTTCCTAGTGAAACTCGAGATAAAGGATTTCTTCATCAAGAGGTGGGTTGAGAAGGGCTTGGCCAGCATCAGGGACTACGCTGAGAAAGCAGAAGACAAACAACTGGAAATAAAAATTGGAATTGTGGAGAAATATCGGGAACGTATTCCGGAGCTGCTGGAGAGAATATCCCAGTGCCATGTCTTGGATCCAAAAGATGCAGGTAAATGTCATGTGTGAACAACCAGATCCACATGAATAGAATTCAAACTAGCTACTTTATTTTATTTTATTTATTTGTTTATTTTGTCAAGCATGTATTAGATAACAGATATAAGTATAAACATGATTATGAGTACATGAAATGGATACTAATAGGGAACATTAGGACAGGGACGGTAGGCACGATGGTGCGCTTATGCACGCCCCCTACAGACCTCTTAGGAAAGGGGTGAGGTCCATAGTAGACAGTCTAAGGTTAAAGTTTTTGGAGTTTGGGGAAGAAACCACAGAGTCAGGTAGAGTATTCCAGGCATTGACCGCTCTGTTGCTGAAGTCGTATTTCCTGCAATTGAGTTTGGTGCAGCTTACCTTGAGTTTGTATCTATTGTTTGCTCTTGTATTGTTGCAGTTGAAGCTGAAGTAGTCATTGACTGGTAGGAGATTGTAGCAGATAATTTTATGTACTACACTGAGGTTGAACCGAAGGCACATAGTTCTAGGCTGTCTGAGCCTAAAATTTCAAGTCTGGAGGCATAGGGTATTCTGTTGCGAGCAGAGGAATGGATGACTCTTCCCATGAAATATCTCTGACTCTGTCATGCCCTAGTTGGAGTGTGATTCTGAGGGAGAGATTAAGCAGCTGAGTGGGAGTGTGGCTCCAGTGGCTGTGGAAGAAACAGGGGAAGGGCACAGTCCGGCTGAGCATTCAGAAGACGGCCCAGGGCCACCTCCTCTTCATCCTAGGGCATGCAGGGAGGAACAGAGAAGGGAGCAACATGGCTTAGGGGAGAGAAAGCGGCCCTGTTCCCTTTCATTAGTTGCAGCTGGGAGAACATGGTATAAGTGGGGCATTTGCACACAGCTCCTTGCTGGAAGCAAAGCGTGCATTATCTTGGTCAAGGCTTATCTGGGTTTTAGCGTCCTCCCAACTGTGGGTGCTGCGTTATCTTTTGGAAGTCTGTAATTTATCATCCTGGCCTGCCATGTTAATTACTTCAGCGTGGTTTGTGTTGGTTTTTTTTATTTCTACTTATCTTTACTTTGGGTTTGGGCTGCATTTACTCCCTTCATAGACCGTTTTTTGGGAGAGTTTGATCTCCAGCCGAGGATAACTGGACACTGAGGGCCAAGTTGGAGGCATTAAAGGGAATTTTTTCTACTTTTGTGACTTTGTTATTTTTGTGGGTCATCACAATAAGGATGTTAAGATAACAGATTAGGAGTATAAAGAATTGTTGATATATAGATGTATATATTATGTAAATATGTATTATTTGTCATCTGAAACAGCTCTCTATGACAATTAGGTGTGTCAGGATGATTGCAGCATGTTCACTGGTTTTAAATGTTTTCTTTTTGTTTAATAAAACTTTATTCATTAAAAAATATTTTTTTAAAAAAAGTTGCAACGGCACTTGGAAAAAAAATGGCACTTAGGACCGTGGTTCACACTTAACGACCGTTGTAGCAGTCACACAGTCACATGAACGAAATTCAGATGGTTGGCCACTGGGATCACTGGATTCCCTTTTACAGCCTTCTGACAAAGCCAAGTGACCTTTTTGTTTCTCCTCGATGTATTTTAGATTACATCCTGGGGACTGTGCACAAGGCCAAAGGGCTGGAATTTGACACCGTCCAAGTTGCGGGAGACTTTGTGAGCATCCCATTTACATGGCCCTACATTGGAAGGTTGCCACGGAGTCTACCTGGTGGGTATAATTCCCTTCCTTCCTTCCTTCCTTCCTTCCTTCCTTCCTTCCTTCCTTCCTTCCTTCCTTCCTTCCTTCCTTCCTTCCTTCGTTTCACTCTCCCTCCCTCCATTTTCTTTTCCCCGTTCCCCTTCCTTCTTTCCTTCCATCCATCCATCCATCTGTTCTTCCCTCCCTCCTTTTTTAGGGAAGTCCTGATAGCAACATCTAATCAGCAACGGAACACCTCCCTTTCCTGGCAGCTGGGATGGGGCACCACTCAGTGCTCAAGAGTTGAGGCGTGTGTTTGGAGCAGATCTGTTCAAAGAACTCCCATTAAACTCCATTTTTCCCTCCTTCCCTCTCGCCTTAAGCCGTCCCAGTGGCCATTCCAGAAGATGAGTGGAATTTGCTGTACGTCGCTGTCACTCGAGCCAAGAAGCGTCTTGTCATGTCCAGATTTCTTGCTGATATCCTAAAAGTCACTAAGGTGAATTAAAGCCCTTCACAATGCAGGCGGTCCTCGACTTACGACCATTCATTTAGCAAAGTTACAATGGTGCTGAAAAAAACCCCGTGACTTATGCCCTGTTTTCCACATTTAGCAAACTGTTCCGGCATCCCCGTGGTCACACGATCAGACGCTTGGCAACTGACTCATAACAGATAACAGATCATCAGAATTGGAAGGGATCTTGTAGGCCCATGATGGCGAATCTATGGCACAAATGCCACAGGTAGCCCGCAGAGCCATTTGTGCGGGCACGCGAACCCCAGCCAAATTTCCCTGCACTGTGCATACGCATGCCTCCCAGCTGATTTTCGGGCCCCTTTGAGGCCTTTTTCGACCTCCCTGAGGCTCAAGGGAAGCCTCTGGAGGTTCGGGAGGCCGAAAAACAGGTCTTCTGGAAATACCGGAAGTGCCCATTTTCAGCCTCCAGAGGGCCTCTGGAGTCCGGGGAGGCCATTTTCCCCCTCCCAGGGGTTTGAGGGAAGCCTCTCCAGTCTTTGGAGGCCGAAAAACAGGCCCATTTCAGCACTTCCGGTATACTGCCAAAACAGGCCCATTTTTCGGCCTCCCGAGGCTGCAGAGGCTTCCCTCGAGCCTCCGGATGGGTGAAAAAGGCCTCAAACGGTCTGAAAATCAGCTGGGAGGCGCACACATGCACATTGCAAGTAAGGGGATGGGGCGGGGATGTTATGCGCGGACGACGGGGCGTGGCTCATTAGGCACATGCTTTCGGCCCACCACAACAAAAAGGTTCGCCGTCACCTGTTGCAGGTCATCTAGTCCAACCCCCCCCCCCCCCCATCCAAGCAGGAGACCCTACCCTATTTTTGACAAATGGCAGCCCAGCCTCCACCGATGAATCTCATCTTTATGACTGAGTCACAGCATCCCCTTTTGTGACCTTCTGGCCGGCCAACTCAACAAGGAAGCCAGGTTCACTGAACAACTGTGTTCCTAGCTTGAAGATTCACTTAACGACCGTGTCAAGGAAGGGGGGAGTCAAACGGAGGCAAAAACTCAATGTCTTGCTTAGCGACAGAAAATTTGGGACTCTGAATTGTGGCTGTAAGTTGAGGACTGCCTGTGTTCCAGTGCTCAGGAAGGAGCCTCTCTTTGTTTCCTAGCTGGCTAAACATTTCTGTGGTTTTGTTTTGTTTTTTTGTCCTCCACTCCCTCCCCCAAGGAATACTACGTACGCTTTGAATTAACTGAGGAAGTTTGCAAGAATATGTCGCTTTGGTGTTCAGAGCGGCGGTGCTGCAACTCCATCCCAGCGGATTCTGTGCTCATCCCAAAAAGGATAAATTTTGTTTACGTACGTATCTTGGTTTAGTAAGCAACTGTCTCAGTAACACAGAGTCATCTAGGTAGATAGAATAGAATTCTTTATTGGCCAAGTGTGACTAGACACACGAGGAATTTGTCTTGGTGCAAATGCTCTCAGTCTACACAAAAGAAAAGAGACATTTTGTCAAGAGTCAAGCATCATCAGGTACAACACTTAATAATGATTGTCATAGGATACAATAAGCAATCAAATCATACCAGGTGTCAGGATTCCGTTACCCCAATTAGAATAGAATAGAAAAACAAAGAATAGACTAGGAAATAGAAAGAATAGACTAGAATAGAAAATAGAAGGAATTAGAATAGAAAATAGAATAAAATAGAATGCAGAATAGACTAGAATAGAAAATAGAAGGAATTAGAATAGAAAATAGAATAAAATAGAATGCAGAACAGAATAGAAATAAAACTAGAATAGAATAGAAATAAAACTTAGAATAGAATAGAAATAAAACAATAGAATAGAATAGAATAGAATAGAATAGAATAGAATAGAATAGAATAGAATAGAATAGAATAGAATAGAATACTTTATTGGCCAAGTGGACACACAAGGAATTTGTCTTTGGTGCAAATGCTCTCAGTATACATCAAAGAAAAGATCCATCAGGTACAACACTTAATGATAGTCATAGGGAACAATAAGCAATCAAATCATACCAGGTGTCAGGATTCCAGCTGTTACCCCAATTAGAATAGAATAGAAAATAGAATTAGAATAGAAAATAGAATAAAATAGAACACAAAATAGAATAGAATAGAAATAAAACTAGACTAGAATAGAATAGAATAGAATAGAATAGAATAGAATTCTTTATTGGCCAAGTGTGATTGGACACACAAGGAATTTGTCTTTGGTGCAAATGCTCTCAGTGTACATAAAAAGAAAAGAGACATTCATCAAGAGTCAAGAATCATCAGGTACAACACTTAATAATAGTCATAGGGTACAATAAGAATAGAATAGAATAGAATAGAATAGAATAGAATAGAATAGAATTCTTTATTGGTCAAGTGATTGGACACACAAGGAATTTGTCTTTGGTGCAAATGCTCTCAGTGTACATAAAAAGAAAAGAGACATTCGTCAAGAGTCAAGAATCATCAGGTACAGCACTTAATGATAGTCATAGGGTACAATAAGAATAGAATAGAATAGAATAGAAAAGAATTCTTTATTGGCCAAGTGTGATTGGACACACAAGGAATTTGTCTTGGTGCAAATGCTCTCAGTGTACATAAAAAGAAAAGATACATTCATCAAGAGTCAAGAATCATCAGGTACAACACTTAATAATAGTCATAGGGTACAATAAGAATAGAATAGAGTATAGAATGGAATGGAATAGAATAGAATAGAATAGAATAGAATAGAATAGAATAGAATAGAATTCTTTATTAGCCAAGTGTGATTGGACACACAAGGAATTTGTCTTTGGTGCAAATGCTCTCAGTGTACATAAAAGAAAAGAGACATTTGTCAAGAATCAAGAATCATCAGGTACAACACTTAATGATAGTCATAGGGAACAGTAAGCAATCAAATCATACTAGGTGTCAGGCAGTTTCCCCCATTGAAATCACGAGTCTTGAGCCAATCTTCCAAAACTTCAAAAGGATTTATTGGGAGTTAACATGCCGGCACTGCCTGGGTGACTCTGAGGCACATCATTCATTGTCCCCCTTGACCTTGGTTTTCCCCCCACCCCCCTGGGTGTAGCATAATTCATATCCTCCAATGGGACCCATCCATAGCCCAGAGTCATCAATCAGGCTCTCCAGTTAGAATTTTGCCCGGCATAAATTCCAGTCACCTAGTTACTATCTTTGAAAACATGTATGGAATGCATTTTCAATTTCCAAGCTGCCGCATTTGTCTTCCAAACCCCTTCCCCCCCACCCTTTCTATAAAACGACCATAGATATATTTTATGAGTTTGACACTCGGAAACAGTCAATATAAATTGTTAGGATACAAGCAAAAAGGCTACAGTCACCCAGTCATAAGTGGGAGGAGGTGAAAGGAAAGATGGGAGGATTAATAGGAATAGTAATGCAGACTTAGTAAATAGTGTTGAGGGAATTATATATACAATATGCAGTAATCTAGTAAGGCCCACACCTGGAATCCTGCATCCAGTTTGGGTCACCTGGTTACAAAAAAAGGTGGAGACTTTGGAAAAAGTGCAAAGAAGAGCAACTAAGATGGTTAAAAGCCTCGAGACTAAAACATACGAAGAACAGTTGCATTAATTGGGTTTGGCCAGTCTGGAGAAAAGGACTAAGGGTGACAAGAGAGCAGTATTCCAGTATTTGAGGGGCTGCCCCAAAAGAAGGGATTTCTTTCTTCTCAAACTTCCTTATGTTCTCAACTTCCTTTTGTTCATGGTGGTTCTGGGATAAAAATGTTGGCTGAAACTTAGGGAGAGGACCCTGGACCTCGTGTTCTTCCTCCTCCACCTCCTCTTCCTCCCACTCTGCAAACCTCATTTCCTTCCAGCAGGGATGATGTTACCTACTGTGGGTGGTGCAACATCTCAGCTCAGAGACCACCAAGGACCCCACAGTCATCGTTGTCGTCGTTGTCCTCCTCGTCCTCCTCCTTCTCCTTAAACTTCATTCCTTCTACCACTGATGAATGTTACCCAGTAGGGTCATGAAACATCTGCAAGAAAATCGCCAAGCTCAGAGAGCACCAAGGACCTCATAGTTCTCCTCCTCCTCCTCCTCCTCCTCCTCCTCCTCCATAAACTCCATTCCCTTCTGGCACTGATGATGTTACCTGTTTGGGTCATGAATCACCTGCAAGAAAACCGCCAAGCTCAGAGACCACCAAGGACCTCATAGTTCTCTTCCTCCTCCTCCTCCTCCTCCTCCTCCTCCATAAACTCCATTCCCTTCTGGCACTGATGATGTTACCTGTTTGGGTCATGAATCACCTGCAAGAAAACCGCCAAGCTCAGAGACCACCAAGGACCTCATAGTTCTCTTCCTCCTCCTCCTCCTCCTCCTCCTCCTCCTCCTCCTCCTCCTCCTCCTCCTCCTCCATAAACTCCATTCCCTTCTGGCACTGATGATGTTACCTGTTTGGGTCATGAATCACCTGCAAGAAAACCGCCAAGCTCAGAGACCACCAAGGACCTCATAGTTCTCTTCCTCCTCCTCTTCCTCCTCCTCCTCCTCCTCTTCCTCCTCCTCCTCCATATACTCCATTCCCTTCTGGCACTGATGATGTTACCTGTTTGGGTCATGAATCACCTGCAAGAAAACCGCCAAGCTCAGAGACCACCAAGGACCTCATAGTTCTCTTCCTCCTCCTCCTCCTCCTCCTCCTCCTCCTCCTCCTCCATAAACTCCATTCCCTTCTGGCACTGATGATGTTACCTGTTTGGGTCATGAATCACCTGCAAGAAAACCGCCAAGCTCAGAGACCACCAAGGACCTCATAGTTCTCTTCCTCCTCCTCCTCCTCCTCCTCCTCCTCCTCCTCCTCCTCCTCCTCCTCCTCCTCCTCCATAAACTCCATTCCCTTCTGGCACTGATGATGTTACCTGTTTGGGTCATGAATCACCTGCAAGAAAACCGCCAAGCTCAGAGACCACCAAGGACCTCATAGTTCTCTTCCTCCTCCTCCTCCTCCTCCTCCTCCTCCTCCTCCTCCTCCTCCTCCTCCTCCTCCTCCTCCTCCTCCTCCTCCTCCATAAACTCCATTCCCTTCTGGCACTGATGATGTTACCTGTTTGGGTCATGAATCACCTGCAAGAAAACCGCCAAGCTCGAAGAGCACCGAGCACCCCACAGTTCAACCCTGAACTACAAAGATTATCTTCTATAGCTACTCCAGAGTCAGGACGGTGCTGTTTAGAGCCACGTCCCACAAACACTAGTGGGTAGAGATCATCATCTTCCTAACCTCACTGTTTTCTGTGTTGTTTTTTCCACCATCACCCTCCCATAACTTCTTTCTGGCAGGTGGACGGCACCAAAACCGCCGAGGGATTACTTTGCCATTCTTGTGCAGCGTGGACTCTTGGACCCATTGCAGAGCTTGCAGGATCTCCCACGACGGAGCAGGGCGTAGCCTGTCCCCCGGAAAACATTGAGGTTCCATCTGTGGCTCACATCCTCCTCGAAAGCCTTTTGAGTTCTTAAGGAAGGAAGGGAAAAAAGAAAGAAAGAAAGAAAGAGTAGAAAAGAAAAGAAAGATTGCACTGGATGTTTTTTAAGAAAAAAGCAAAGCAAAGAATTATAAAAAAGGGGGGGGGCTTGATAAGTCCATGACCACAAGAGCACCAGATTTTTGTTGCCAAGCGAGACGGATGTTACGTGAATTTGGACCCCTTTTTATGACCTTTCTCCTGAGTTGTAAAGTGAACCACCGCCATTGTTCAGTGAGGAACTTTGCTTGTCGGAAGGTCGCCAAAGAGGGTCACTGACCGTGGGACACATTCGCGACCGTCATAAATATGAGCCAGTTGCCAAGCATCGGAATTCTGATCACGTGACCAGAGAGGCTGCTGTAACTATGCGACCTGAAAAACAATCGTCCTCCCTTTTTTTCCCCAGTGCCGTTGTAACTTTGAACGGTCACTGAATCATCCTCATAATCCCTTGCATCGGGGTGGAGTCTGAGCAACTGAATGGAGCTCAGTGTTGGAATGGCCAGATGCCCTTCCTGTCACCAGTACAGAGTTTTGTTCGGCAGATCTATTCTCATCATGCCCAGAGAGAAAAATATCTGCCTCTATCTAGGATCGAACTCATAGCCTCCTGAGTGTGACACCAGAGCTCCACCTTCTAGGCCACTGCACCACTTTGAACAATCACAAAATGGGTGAGATTCAAAAATCCCAGCAACCAGTTAGCTTCCCAGTTGCTAGGTGGGCGTGGCCTACAGGAACTTCTGGGAGGGCCGTTTTTTTGCCTTCCCCAGAATCCGGAGGCTTCCCTCGGGCCTCCGGGAGGGCAAAAATGCCCCCCCGAGCTCTGGAGGCCCTCCGGAAGCCGGAAACAGGCCCCTTTCTGGACTTCTGGGAAGCCCGTTTTTCACGCCCTGAGAGCCTCCATGCAGACTTACCCGCCTTGAAAATGGGCTGCGTGGAAACTTCTGCGAGGAGAGGGGCATGGTGGGCGGGGCCAGCCGGTCATTTCAAATACTGGTTTGGGTGAACCAGATGCAAATTTAACATTCAGTTTGTCCGAACTGGGCTAAACCGTTAGAATCCCACCCCTGTCACTAAATGAACTGTTTTAAGTCGAGGCTGCCTGTAGATTTAACTGATCAGACCATAGGTGGTGTTCAGCCGGTTCTTACCGGTTCTACAGAACTGGTAGCAGAAATTTTGAGTAGTTCGGAGAACCGGAAAATCCCACCTCTGACTGGCCCCGCCAACCCCATCTCTTCTCTGCCTCCCAATGAGTCCCCGCTGATCAGCTGGGTCTTCTTTGGTTGCCCTGCACAGGAGAATGGAGCTGGAAAGCAGGTTAGTGGGGTGGGAAGGGAATGGGAATTTTGCAGTAACCTTCCCCCAGGAACGGGGAGGGAATGGACATTTTACAGCAGAGCTCCAAACTTGGCAACTTTTAAGAGTTATGGACTTCAACTCCCAGAATTCTCCAGCCAACTGGCTGGAGAATTCTGGGAGTTGAAGTCCACAAGCATTAAAGAGTAATGAGTTGAAGTCCACAACTACATGAGTTGAAGAATTCTGGGAGTTGAAATCCACAAGCATTAAAGAGTAATGAGTTGAAGTCCACAACTACATGAAGTCCACAAGCATTAAAAAGTAATGAGTTGAAGTCCACAACTACATGAAGTCCACAAGCATTAAAGAGTAATGAGTTGAAGTCCACAACTACATGAGTTGAAGAATTCTGGGAGTTGAAGTCCACAAGCATTAAAAAGTAATGAGTTGAAGTCCACAACTACATGAAGTCCACAAGCATTAAAGAGTAATGAGTTGAAGTCCACAACTACATGAGTTGAAGAATTCTGGGAGTTGAAGTCCACAAGCATTAAAAAGTAATGAGTTGAAGTCCACAACTACATGAAGTCCACAAGCATTAAAGAGTAATGAGTTGAAGTCCACAACTACATGAGTTGAAGAATTCTGGGAGTTGAAGTCCACAAGCATTAAAAAGTAATGAGTTGAAGTCCACAACTACATGAAGTCCACAAGCATTACAGAGTAATGAGTTGAAGTCCACAACTACATGAGTTGAAGAATTCTGGGAGTTGAAGTCCACAAGCATTAAAGAGTAATGAGTTGAAGTCCACAACTTCATGAGTTGAAGTCCAAGAGTTGTGGACTTCAACTCCTGGGAGTTGAAGTCCACAACTCTTAAAGTTGCCAAGTTTGTGGACCCCTGTTTTACAGTATCCTTCCCCCGCCGTGCCCACCAAGCCAAGCCACGCCCACAGAACCAGAGTTTAAAAAATTTGAATCCCATCACTTGGATCAGACCTTTTTGGGAATTCTGGTGGAAATGTGTTTGGGTTTTTAGCCCCTCCCCTTATCAGCCGTTGGCTTTCCATGCTGTGTTCCGAAAGGAGAATAGAAAATATATCAATGTTGATTTCTGGTTCTCTTTTGGTCTTCCATTGTGAGAGGCTGTTTCAATGCTGGTGCTCCTAAAAGTTTTTTTTTTTTTAAACCTGCCTTTTTAACATTTTGTAAAGTGTTTATAGATTTAAGCCCTTCCAGCAGCCTTGCGTGGCTGCATTTTGTCTTATAAAGTTTTATAAAGTGAGGTGGTTTTTTTTTTTTTTAATTTTTTTTCAAGAAGAGTGATATCTCCCAAATTATTGTGCCTAGAAAGGGAAGGAAACCCTCGATCTTTTTCCAATGTCTCTTTCGCCCTTTCTCGTTCATTCTTCAGGAAGAATGTAAAGTTTGCAGTAATTTTGTTTTTAGGGTGTTTTCAATAAAAATAGTTCTGGTTGGATGGTACTGGGCGTGCTTTACAATATTTTAAATGAATCTGACCGTTAAAAAAAAAAAAACGGTAACGGAAGTGAGTCACGATGGTATGACGGTTTCCTTCATGAAATATGGATGGATGATAGAGATGATAGATGAGAGGGAGAGAGAGAGAGAGAGAGAGATGATAGAGCAGGGGTCTCCAACCTTGGCTCCTGGAAGCCTGGCGGACTTCAACTCCCAGAATTCCACAGCCAGCTGGCTGTGGAACTCTGGGAGTTGAAGTCCGCCAGGCTTCCAGGAGCCAAGGTTGGAGACCCCTGTGATAGAGATATCCTAGAATAAAAGATAGATAGATGGTGGATAGAGATGGTAGGTAGATAGATAGACAGACAGACAGACAGACAAATAGACAGATAAATATAGATAGATATGTAGGTGGATAGGTAGAGAGAGAGATGATAGGTAGATAGGATAGAAAAACAGGGAAGGTAGGTACATAGGTAGATAGATAGACAGATGATAGAATAGATATAGATGATAGAATAGATAGATGGTAGGTAGGTAGGTAGGTAGATAGATAGATAGGAGTATCAGGATTCCGGAAGTAAATCCTGAGTCTCAAGACAAACTCCCAAAACTTCAAAGGATTTATTGGAAGTCAACATGTTGGCATGACCTGGGCATAGCTGACTCTGAGACACGTAATTCACTGTCACCCTTGACTCTGCTTACCCCCCCCCCAACCCTCTGGGTATATCATAATTCATATTCTCCAACGAAACACGTCCATAGCCAAGAGTCATCAATCATGCTCTCCAATTAGATTTTTGCGCAACAGAAGCTTCAGTCATCTAATCTCTGAAGAAAATATGAATGGAATGTACTTTTGATTCTGCACTGCTGCCTGCTCTTTGAAATTCTGTTGGCAACTATAAAACATGTATAGAAAATGTTTTATGAGTTCACATTGAGATGATAGATAGATAGATAGATAGATAGATAGATAGATAGATAGATAGATAGATAGATAGATAGATTTAGATAGATAGATAGATAGATAGATAGATAGATAGATAGATAGATAGATAGATAGATAGATGATAGGTAGATACATAGATCGATATGGATGGAGAGATGAGATGATGGATAGATGATGGATGAATGGATGGTTAGGGATAGATAGATAATAGAGATAGATATGTAAGTAGATACGTAGATACATAGATCGATATGGATGGAGAGAGATGATGGATAGATGATGGATGAATGGATGGCTAGGGATAGATAGATAGAAATGGATAATACATGATGGATAGATGGAGGATGGATGGATGGCTAAAAAGATGCATAGCTAGAGAGATGAATAGATGGAGATGGATAGATTAGATAGATGGTGATAGATATAAATGATACATGATAGATGATGGATGGATGGATGGATGTTATAAAGTGGATGGATGGACAGATATACATACAGTGCATGGACAAAATTCAGAATCCATTGGTCACTAGATGGCAGGACAGATATATAAAAGGGAAGATTGTGTTACACACACACAGACAGACAAAATTATTTCTTTTTGAAAAAAATATTTTTGGAAGTGCTCCATCCCTTTGTAGAGTTGTTTTTAAACACAGTTCAAAGTCCAGCTTGTTATCCAGCTGATTTCAAGGAAGCCTCAGCGGCAAAATAGGCGTGCAGTTCTTCCTAGACAGTTTTGGCTTTTTAACATCTCGATTGCATTTATAGCCCTGGGATTTTGCAGCAGTGCCTCCCTCCTCCCATCCAGTGAACTGGATCTGATCCTGCCAAAGTTTTCCAAACTCAGCCAATACCAACTTGGCGCTGCCAAATTCTCAGCTTACAAGGAGGATACTCTTGGTTACAATCCTCTGTTGAGGGGACCTTATGAAAACTATTCTTTTGGCCTTCTCGCTTTCCTCTCTCCATAAAAAAAAAAAAAGTCAAAAATACTATTAATTCTTAACAGTATCAAGAAGTAGCTTGATACCAGTCCTTCACTACGAAACTATGTGATGGGGCTTAGTTTTTGGGGAGGAAAAAAATTCTGCCTCTGCCTAGCAGCATCCATCAATATTCATCTGGCTAGCATCCTGTCAATGTGTGAGAGAGTTGAGGGCTGTTTGGAAACTGAAACAGTATTTGCTGTGCGAGCAAGGAGACAGCAAGGAGCCTGGGCGTGGCTTAGCTCAACTGTTCTGTACTAAAGCTGCTTGCTGCTGTGAAACAGACTGAAAGTGAAACTCCTCTGCTTGTGTTTTTGGAAGAGATTTCTCTTCAGGTGGGGAGGGAGAACAGAAAGCATCAGAGCATGTTAATAATAATAATAATATAGGAAATACTAATGCTCTGATGATCATTTCAAAAAATCCTTTCTTAGTGAGCCCCTGGAAGCCAAGAGGAACATATGTGTCGAATTTCAAGTTTGTAGGCTTTACAGTCCTGGAGATTTTGTAATGATACATGAGGGGTATTTCACTTTTATATATATAGATTTATTATATATTTCAGACACCTCTCCATATTTTTTTCCTATTTTTACAGAGAAATAGGGAACACTCAAATGTATTTTGTTAAGATAGTTAACTCTGGAGAATCCTCGACTTATGACCACAATCGAGCCTAAAATTTCTGTCTCTGAGCAAGACAGTTGTCAGTTTTGCCTCAGCTTTATAACCTTTCTGGCCCCAGCTGTTAAGCAACATGGCTTTTTCACACTTATGACCGTCGCAGCAACCCCCACAATCACGTGATCAAAATTCAAGGTCTTGGGCAACCGACTCGTATTTATGACGGTTGCAGTGTCCTGGAGGTCAGGCTGTCCCCTTTTGTGATCTCCTGACGAGCAAAGGGAATAGGGAAGCCGGATTCACTGAATGACCGTGTTGCTAAACTTAACCGCAGCAGTGTGGGAATTGTTCCTTGTGTACGTGCTAGGACAACGGAGCCTTGTTGGCTGAAACACGGAACAAGGAGCAAGGACAAACTGTTGCCATCTCTTACCCAGAACTGTAGCAAACTTAAACTTTGCAGCTTTGTATGCTTATGTGAATGATCAGTGCATTCTGTGTGATATAATGGGTTTGTGATAAGACGCTAAGAAAAATTGCTACGTTAACAAGGATTGCATCTAATAAAAGAGGGTGTCAGAGTCTGCTCTGGGCTCTCATCCCGATCTTGCTTCAAGACGTTGTCTCAGGGTCTTCCTTCATGAGAGACCACCACACAGCAGTGATTCACTTAACGACTGGGGCAGGGACTGTCATAAAAAGGGGGCAAAATTCACCCAACAGGCATCTCGCTGAGCAACAGACATTGTGGGCTCCATTGTGATTGTTCAGTTGAGGATTAACCATGGTTAACTATCTTATGGCTGTGTTTCGCTGGCTGGGGAATTCTGGGAGTTGAAGTCCACTAGTCTTAAAGCTGTATTACACAAGAGGCATAACAGCTTGCCGGCTCATTTATGCAAGAGCTGAAATGAAGGACCCCTCTGGCAACACAACAACACAACACAAATGGCTTTTGGCACCAACCAATGTCACCTGCTTTATTTTATTTTATTCATAAATATTTTTTGAATATAGCGTTTTGTCTGGATATATTATTTACAAAAAGAAAGAAAGAAAGAGAGAGAGAGAGAGAGAGAGAAAGAAGAAAGAAAGAGAGAAAAAAAGAAAGAGAGAGAGAAAGAAGAAAGAGAGAGAGAAAGAAGGAAGGAAGGAAGGAAGGAAGGAAGAAAGAAAGAAAGAAAGAAAGAAAGAAAGAAAGAAAGAAAGAAAGAAAGAAAGAAAGAAAGAAAGAAAGAAAGAAAGAAATAGGGAAAGAGGGAGGAAAGAAAGGAAAAGAGGGAGGAGAGAGGGGAGAAAGAAAGAAAGAAAGAAAAGAAAGAAAGAAAGAAAAAAAGAAAGAAAGAAAGAAAGAAAGAAAGAAAGAAAGAAAGAAAGAAAGAAAGAAAGAAAGAAAAAAGAGAAGAGAAGAAAAAATAGCTGACACTGTAAAAAATATTGTCCACTTACTAATAATATAATAACATCTAAATTAACAGCTCTGGTAATACTACAGTTCCCATATAATACAGTTTCCATTTTTTGTATTTAACTCATTCATATTTTTTTTAATAGCAATTATAGTTGTATATCTTCCCTGTTTTTAATAAGAACGTTCATTGTTTTTCTTCCCCTTGTTTTAAGCCACTCATAAAATCTACTCCATATCAAACAGTATTTCAAGTCTTTCATTTCCTTTTAAAGTTGATCTGTCCATATAGCCTGTTTTTCCAAGCCAAGAAGCTGAGATCGGAGGCCTCGGCAGGGAAGGGCCTACGATGAACTTCCTCAAAGCCAAGATTGTGTGTTTGTTCAACCAACCAACCAACTCTTGTGTCCAGGAAGACACCCCTGTTCCCAACCCAATATAATCTTCAAAGAGAACCTCAAAAAGTGGCAAGCTGTTCCACTGATTAATTGTCCTGACTAATTGTCAGGAAATAATCTCCTGATTTCTAGGTTGCTATTCTGGGTGAATTTCTACCCCTTGCTTCTTCTCCTACTTTCTGGTGCTTTGGAGAAATAGGTGGATCCTCCTACAAAAGAAGAGGGAGTCAAGCTATTCCCCAAGGTACCTGAAAGGCAGGACAAGAAGCAAGGGGTGGAAACTCATCAAGGAGAAAAGCAGCCTAGAAATAAGGAGATATTTCCTGACAGTTAAAACAATTAATCAGTGGAACAACTTGCCACCAGAAGTTGTGGATGCTACCATCTCTGGAGGTTTTTAAGAAGAGGTTGGGTAACCGTTTGTCTGAAGTGGGGTAGGGTTTCCTGCCAAAACAGGGGGATTGGACTAGAATAGAATAACAGAGTTGGAAGGGACCTTGGAGGTCTTCTAGTCCAACCCTCCCCTGCTTAGGCAGGAAACCCTACATCAGTGCAGACAAATGATTATCCAAGTTTTTAAGAAAAGTTCCAGTGTTGGAACATTTACAACTTCTGGAGGTAAGTTGTTCCACTGGTTAATTTTTCTCACTGTTAGAAAATTTCTCCTAGTTCTAAGTTGCTTCTCTCCCTGATTAGTCTCTATCCATTCCTTCTCATTCTGCCTTCAGGTGCTTTGGAGAATAGCTTGACTCCCTCTTCTTGGGGGCAGCCCCTGAGATATTGTAAGACTGTCATCATCTCACCCATAGTCCTTCTTTTCATCAGATTAGACATCCCCAATTCCAGCAACCATTCTGTTCTGTACCTTCATTTGAATTCTTGAGATCCCCGCGCTTTGATTGGCCAAAGCGCGGGGCGATCGGATTGGCTAGGCGAGCCGTGCCGATTGGCTTGCTGAGAATCTCCCGCGATTGGTAGATTCGAATCGCGGGAGATTCAAAGTGGTGCCATCAGCTGCGGCTGCCGCGGCTTGGGAATAAAAAGCCGCAAAGTTTTTCTAAGAGCCAGTTCGGTTCCTGACTGCAATAAAGAGCTTGATACAAAGTCACCGACTCCTGGCTTCCTTCCACGCGGACTTAACACATTCTTCATACGTTTTAGCATCCAGTCCCCTAATCCTCTTGATTGCTCTTCTCCACACTTTTTTCTAGAGCCTCAACATCTTTTTTTTTTTTACATCGTTTTACATGTTGTGTCTGAAAGGATCAATCCTGCTGTGAGTTTTGCTTCTGATGACTCTGAGGAGGAAAGGCTGGAACCTGCTGAGAATTTGGAGTCTGAATTGTCAGAAGAGACAGAGGTGAGCCAGGGGGATGAGAGGTTATCACACAGACATTCTCCGTCTGAACCCTCGACCTCATTCATGCCTGCAGTTGAGCCACAAGATGAGTCAGAGGAGTCGAACGAGGAAGCTGAAAGATCGTGGCTAGATGCCAGAACAAGGAGGCTGAAACGTCAAGCTATATGGAGACATCAGGCCAGAAAATGTCTGAGAGAGATTGACACGCCCATTTAGGTGGTTTACGGAAACAAACTCAGTTAGAAGAGAGGGCGAGCCTAATTAGTAATTAGCATGTTGCCTCAAGGATTATAAAAGGACACAGCTGTGTGGGAGAAGTTTGTCAGGAACAAAGTGTTTGATTACGTGCAGAGGTTTTTGACAGAGACTCAGAGCTTGGAGAATTTATGCCTGAACTGTTGTGATAACAGGGCGTGTGGAATATACCGTATATACTCAAGTATAAGTCGACCCGAATATAAGCCGAGGCACCTAATTTAACCACAAAAAACTGGGAAAACTTGACTCGAGTATAAGTCGAGGGTGGGAAATGCAGCAGCTACTGGTAAATTTCAAAAATAAAAATAGATGCCAATAAAAACTTTCACTAGGACAGTTGAGAATAAGTTTGATGTTCACAATTTCCTCTTTGAAAGAGACCAGTAAATAGGGAACAAGAAGATGAAGAAAAAGAAGTGTGTTTTTTTTGCAGTGAACAAAAATGGCATCATAGGAACAAGCTTATTCTCAGCCCAAAGGTTTGTTTCTGATTTCTTCCCTGATTTAAGGGAAATTTGGGAAACGATCTCACTATCATGAAAGGTTTGATTGATTCACTAACCCAAAAGATGATGATGATGACAGTGGTAGGCAGGAGTCACTCCCTTGCAAGAAAAAACCAAGAGCCGTTCTTATGATATCTCTCTCTCTCTCTCTCCCCCTCCTCCCGAGTGGACTGAAAGCAGCTGGAGCTGAGGAAATGAAACTGAGTGGAGCGACCTCGGCTCGCGTTGCTTTTTCAGCCTAGAGCTCAGAAAAGCCTCCCCCTCCTCCTCCCCCTCCTCCCGAGTGGACTGAAAGCAGCTGGAGCTGAGGAAATGAAACTGAGTGGAGCAACCTCCGCTCGCGTTGCTTTCTCAGCCTAGAGCTCAGAAAAGCCTCCCCCACCTCCTCCCCCTCCTCCCCCTCCTCCCAAGTGGACTGAAAGCAGCTGGAGCTGAGGAAATGAAACTGAGTGGAGAGACCTAGGCTCGCTTTGCTTTCTCAGCCTGGAGCTCAGAAAAGCCTCCCCCTCCTCCTACCCCTCTTCCCGAATGGACTGAAAGCAGCTGGAGCTGAGGAAATGAAACTGAGTGGAGCGACCTCGGCTCGTGTTGCTTTCTCAGCCTAGAGCTCAGAAAAGCCTCCCCATCCTCCTACCCCTCCTCCCGAGTGGACTGAAAGCAGCTGGAGCTGAGGAAATGAAACTGAGTGGAGCGACCTCAGCTCGCTTTGCTTTCTCAGCCTAGAGCTCAGAAAAGCCTCCCCCTCCTCCTCCCCCTCCTCCCCCTCCTCCCAAGTGGACTGAAAGCAGCTGGAGCTGAGGAAATGAAACTGAGTGGAGCAACCTCCGCTCGCGTTGCTTTCTCAGCCTAGAGCTCAGAAAAGCCTCCCCCTCCTCCTCCCCCTCCTCCCCCTCCTCCCAAGTGGACTGAAAGCAGCTGGAGCTGAGGAAATGAAACTGAGTGGAGCGACCTCGGCTCGCTTTGCTTTCTCAGCCTGGAGCTCAGAAAAGCCTCCCCCTCCTCCTCCCCCTCCTCCTGAATGGGCTGAAAGCAGCTGGAGCTGAGGAAAGGAAACTGAGTGGAGCGACCTCGGCTCGTGTTGCTTTCTCAGCCTAGAGCTCAGAAAAGCCTCCCCCTCCTCCTCCCCCTCCTCCCGAGTGGACTGAAAGCAGCTGGAGCTGAGGAAATGAAACTGAATGGAGAGACCTAGGCTCGCGTTGCTTTTTCAGCCTAGAGCTCAGAAAAGCCTCCCCCTCCTCCCCCTCCTCCCGAGTGGACTGAAAGCAGCTGGAGCTGAGGAAATGAAACTGAGTGGAGCGACCTCGGCTCGCGTTGCTTTCTCAGCCTAGAGCTCAGAAAAGCCTCCCCCTCCTCCTCCCCCTCCTCCCCCTCCTCCCAAGTGGACTGAAAGCAGCTGGAGCTGAGGAAATGAAACTGAGTGGAGCGACCTCGGCTCGCGTTGCTTTCTCAGCCTAGAGCTCAGAAAAGCCTCCCCCACCTCCTCCCCCTCCTCCCCCTCCTCCCAAGTGGACTGAAAGCAGCTGGAGCTGAGGAAATGAAACTGAGTGGAGCAACCTCCGCTCGCGTTGCTTTCTCAGCCTAGAGCTCAGAAAAGCCTCCCCCTCCTCCTCCTCCCAAGTGGACTGAAAGCAGCTGGAGCTGAGGAAATGAAACTGAGTGGAGCGACCTCGGCTCGCTTTGCTTTCTCAGCCTAGAGCTCAGAAAAGCCTCCCCCTCCTCCCCCTCCTCCCAAGTGGACTGAAAGCAGCTGGAGCTGAGGAAATGAAACTGAGTGGAGCGACCTCCGCTCGCGTTGCTTTCTCAGCCTAGAGCTCAGAAAAGCCTCCCCCACCTCCTCCCCCTCCTCCCAAGTGGACTGAAAGCAGCTGGAGCTGAGGAAATGAAACTGAGTGGAGCGACCTCGGCTCGCTTTGCTTTCTCAGCCTGGAGCTCAGAAAAGCCTCCCCCTCCTCCTCCCCCTCTTCCCGAATGGACTGAAAGCAGCTGGAGCTGAGGAAATGAAACTGAGTGGAGCGACCTCGGCTCGTGTTGCTTTCTCAGCCTAGAGCTCAGAAAAGCCTCCCCCTCCTCCTACCCCTCCTCCCGAGTGGACTGAAAGCAGCTGGAGCTGAGGAAATGAAACTGAGTGGAGAGACCTCGGCTCACGTTGCTTTTTCAGCCTGGAGCTCAGAAAAGCCTCCCCCTCCTCCTCCCCCTCCTCCTGAATGGACTGAAAGCAGCTGGAGCTGAGGAAATGAAGCTGAGTGGAGCGACCTCAGCTCGCTTTGCTTTCTCAGCCTAGAGCTCAGAAAAGCCTCCCCCTCCTCCTCCCCCTCCTCCCCCTCCTCCCAAGTGGACTGAAAGCAGCTGGAGCTGAGGAAATGAAACTGAGTGGAGCAACCTCCGCTCGCGTTGCTTTCTCAGCCTAGAGCTCAGAAAAGCCTCCCCCTCCTCCTCCCCCTCCTCCCCCTCCTCCCAAGTGGACTGAAAGCAGCTGGAGCTGAGGAAATGAAACTGAGTGGAGCGACCTCAGCTCGCTTTGCTTTCTCAGCCTGGAGCTCAGAAAAGCCTCCCCCTCCTCCTCCCCCTCCTCCTGAATGGGCTGAAAGCAGCTGGAGCTGAGGAAAGGAAACTGAGTGGAGCGACCTCGGCTCGTGTTGCTTTCTCAGCCTAGAGCTCAGAAAAGCCTCCCCCTCCTCCTCCCCCTCCTCCCGAGTGGACTGAAAGCAGCTGGAGCTGAGGAAATGAAACTGAATGGAGAGACCTAGGCTCGCGTTGCTTTTTCAGCCTAGAGCTCAGAAAAGCCTCCCCCTCCTCCCCCTCCTCCCGAGTGGACTGAAAGCAGCTGGAGCTGAGGAAATGAAACTGAGTGGAGCGACCTCGGCTCGCGTTGCTTTCTCAGCCTAGAGCTCAGAAAAGCCTCCCCCTCCTCCTCCCCCTCCTCCCCCTCCTCCCAAGTGGACTGAAAGCAGCTGGAGCTGAGGAAATGAAACTGAGTGGAGCAACCTCCGCTCGCGTTGCTTTCTCAGCCTAGAGCTCAGAAAAGCCTCCCCCTCCTCCCCCTCCTCCCAAGTGGACTGAAAGCAGCTGGAGCTGAGGAAATGAAACTGAGTGGAGCGACCTCGGCTCGCTTTGCTTTCTCAGCCTAGAGCTCAGAAAAGCCTCCCCCTCCTCCTCCCCCTCCTCCCAAGTGGACTGAAAGCAGCTGGAGCTGAGGAAATGAAACTGAGTGGAGCAACCTCCGCTTGCGTTGCTTTCTCAGCCTAGAGCTCAGAAAAGCCTCCCCCTCCTCCTCCCCCTCCTCCCAAGTGGACTGAAAGCAGCTGGAGCTGAGGAAATGAAACTGAGTGGAGCGACCTCGGCTTGCTTTGCTTTCTCAGCCTGGAGCTCAGAAAAGCCTCCCCCTCCTCCCGAGTGGACTGAAAGCAGCTGGAGCTGAGGAAATGAAACTGAGTGGAGTGACCTCGGCTCGTGTTGCTTTTTCAGCCTAGAGCTCAGAAAAGCCTCCCCCTCCTCCTCCCCCTCCTCCCGAGTGGACTGAAAGCAGCTGGAGCTGAGGAAATGAAACTGAGTGGAGCGACCTCGGTTCGCGTTGCTTTCTCAGCCTAGAGCTCAGAAAAGCCTCCCCCTCCTCCCGAGTGGACTGAAAGCAGCTGGAGCTGAGGAAATGAAACTGAGTGGAGCGACCTCGGCTCGCTTTGCTTTTTCAGCCTAGAGCTCAGAAAAGCCTCCCCCTCCTCCTCCCCCTCCTCCTCCCCCTCCTCCCAAGTGGACTGAAAGCAGCTGGAGCTGAGGAAATGAAACTGAGTGGAGCGACCTCGGCTCGCGTTGCTTTCTCAGCCTAGAGCTCAGAAAAGCCTCCCCCTCCTCCCCCTCCTCCCGAGTGGACTGAAAGCAGCTGGAGCTAAGGAAATGAAACTGAGTGGAGAGACCTTGGCTCGCGTTGCTTTCTCAGCCTCCCATGCTTAAAAGTTGCAAAGGAAACACAGAAGCAGGGAAGCGGCTGCCCAGCTTCGGAGCTCCACACCATTTTTTTTTCAGAGGGGAATCTGACTCGAGTATAAGCCGAGGGGGTTTTTTTCAGCACAAAAAATGTGCTGAAAAACTCGGCTTATACTCGAGTATATACGGTAATCTTGTAAGACTTCTTTCTGTTGGATTTGAGTTTTGGGGCAGCTGCCTTTGATTTTGTTTTGTTGGAACTTTGAAGGGGGAGCCATAACAATTCTTCATACGTTTTAGCATCCAGTCCCCTCATCCTCTTGGTTGCTCTTCTCCACACTTTTTTCTGGAGCCTCAACATCTTTTTTTTTTTTTTTACATCGTGGCAACCCAAATTGGATGCTGGATTCCAAGTGTGGCCTTACCAAGGCCTTATAAAGTGGTATGATTAACACTGTACGTGATCTTGATTCTATCCCTTTGTGGATGCCGCCTAGGACTGCGTTGGCTTTTTTTTTTGGGCAGCTGCAGCACAAGGCTGGCTCCTATTTAAGGAATTGTCTAGTAGGAAAATTTCCGAGGCCTCTTCTAATTCTGTTAATCTGTTAGATGGCTCTTTGCAGTAACAAGGACTCTAATTTCTCCCCTCCCCCTTTAAAACTGCAGGGGTCACTTTCCAAATGCTTTCTTTTCAAATGTCTTCGTGTGTGTGAGGGTTGTGAGGGTGGGTTTTGAGACAAACCAGCAGTTTCCAAGCTTACTTTAGAAAGCCAGTTTGATGCTTCTCCAATTCTTCCAAAATCTCAAAACTAACCGGAATCTTGATGATGTGGGAGAGTGTCGCCCCCCCCCCAAAATAAACTAAAATAAACCCAGCTTTTTTCTCCCCTCTTAACAAACAAACTTAATACATACACTGGCTTTTTCTCCCTTCTTAATAAACAAACTTCATATAATGGCTTTCGCAAACTAAACAAATTGCATGCCATTTCAAACATATTTTTTCACAATGTCAGATTTCAGTCCTTCCTTCCAGCTTCTTTCTGTCTATTCACTTCCCCCCTCTGGATATTCAGCTCCCCCTTTAAATCCACTTTTCCTCCTACAGGGGAGTTCTCGACTTATGACCACAATTGAGCTCAGCATTTCTGCTGCTAAGCGAGACACCGATGAAGCGCGCCGTGCCCCATTTTTCCACCTTCGAATCATTGCAGTTGGTCACCCAGTTGTTAATACTGGGCCATATCTAACAAAATGAAATTCAAGGTAGAGAAAAGTAAAGTCCTACACTTAGGCAAGAAAAACCCAAAGGACCCATATAGACTGGGTGAAACATTGTCATTAAGTGTTGTACGTGATGATTCTTGATTCTAAACGAATGTATCTTTTCTTTTATGTATACTGAGATTATTTACACCAAGACAAATTCCTCATGTATCCAATCACATTTGGCCAATAAAAAAGAATTCAATTCAATTCTACTCTACTCTACTCTATTCCATCAGGGAGTGGAGTGCTGCCTTTGGAGATTGTGGAGTCTGGCAGCAGTGAGACTCCCCGAGGAGCCTGTGCCCCGTGTGCGTGCTTGCAGGGCTGCTCGAAGGAAAGAGCGGCTGCAGCAACAGGGCAACTCGAGAGTAAGGCTGCAAGGGAATGGCCCCTCCCTCCAGAGAAAAAAGCCAGCTGAGGAAACCGGAGTTCTTTGCAGGAAGCAAAGAAGTTTTTGCACTCAAGCCTTGTGGACGTTTGGGATATCTTGGTTTGTGTTTGGAGACTCTTTGTGTTTGAAATATTTCTTGGCAACTTTATCTAGCGTTCTTGGCAGACTTGCACCACCTTGAAAAGACTCATTCTTATCAGAGACAATTAGTTTGAAACAGCCTTTTCACCAGGAAGGAACGGAATTCGTAAAGAATCATGAAAAGGTTTTGCTGTTACCTCCGTCTGGTGTTTTATTTGATTTATTTGATTTATCAATCGCTTACAAGATACAAGGTATAATTATAAACATCAGTAAGAATACAGGAAATAGGTACGAATAAATGGGGACAATAGGACAGGGACGGAAGGCACGATGATGCACTTATGTATGCCCCTTATAGACCTCTTAGGAATGCGTATTCTCTCCCTTTCTTTCTCTCCTCCCTCCATTCTTTTCTCTCCTTCCTTCCTTCCTTCCTCCCTCCCTCCCTTCCCCTTCCCTGTTCTCCTTCCTTCTTTCCTTCCTTCTTTTATTTTTTGTTTATTTGATTTATTTGATTTGTCCATCGCTTACAAGATAATAGATATAAGTATAAACATGAGTAAGAATACAGGAAATAGGTATGAATAAATGGGGACAATAGGACAGGGATGGTAGGCACGATGGTGCACTTATGCACGCCCCTTACAGACCTCTTAGGAATGGGGTGAGGTCAATAGTTTGAGGTTAAAGGAGTGAGGGTTAGAGGATGTAACAACAGAGTCAGGGAGTGCATTCCAGGCATTGACCACTCTGTTGCTGAAGTCGTACTTTCTGCAATCGAGTTTGGAGCGGTTTAGGTTGAGTTTGTATCTGTTGTGTGCTCTTGTGTTGTTGCGGTTAAAGCTGAAGTAGTCATTGACTGGTAGCACATTATAGCAGATAATTTTGTGTACTATGCTTAGGTCCAACCGTAAGCGGCGTAGTTCAAGATTCTCCAAGCCCAAAAGGGTATTCTGTTGCGAGCAGAGGAGTGTAGTAACTCTTCTCGTGAAATACTTCTGGACTCGCTCGATTGTATTCACGTCTGATATGCGGCGTTTGTTTCCTTGGCACCAGGTTTGGGTCAGAACAGACAGGAAATCCTACACCATGACATACAAATGGCTTTCCAATCTTTTCTTTAAAACCTCCAGGGATGGAGCATCCGCAATTTCTGGAGGGAAATTCGTTCCACGGATTCATTGTTCAGGAAATTTCTTCTTAGTTTCAAGTTTCTTTCTCTTTGATGAGTTTCGTCCTGCTTTCAAACACCTTTGGAGAACCACGCTTCCTGGCTGTGTGTTATCAATTCACTTTAATTTATTTCTCCTTGATTGGCAGATTTTTTTTTAAAAAAGGGGGTTTCTATGGATTGAATCTTCTCTCTGTTGGTTGTTCAGAAGTTCCTGGAAGTTCCTCTGCAAATATTTGACTCTTCGACATTTTTAAGTTTCCCATTGAGTCAGAAAGTCAGCCCTGCTTGCCAAAACATAACAGGAGGCCAAAGGTCTCCAGAAAAAAATCCATCTTGAGGTTACTTGAACTTGTCGGCTTCTTGAGAACCAAAAGATGGCGACCCGGACGAGAGAATGTTCTGGAACCACAGACTGGCCCTTCCCCTGAGAAATAAAAAGAACATTTCAAGTCAGTGATGCAATTTTTTTTTTTTTTTTTTTTTGGTGCTGCTTCAAGCAGGAAATTTGCCAAGGTGGATTTTCGGGACCTAAATGGGATTTTCTTTCCCCTTCTTCTTAAAATAGAGGTTGGATGTCTTGCTGCCAGAAAACCCAGAAAATAGAGATAAGTCCTCAATGTATGACCAAAGTTGAGCCCAAAATTTCTGTCACTGAGCGAGACATTTGTCAAGTTGAGTTTTGCCCCAATTCACAACTTTTCTTGCCTGAGTTGTTAAGTGAATCATGGAGTGGTTAAGTTAGTGACACGGCTGTTAAAATGAATCTGGCTTCCCTACTTACTTTCTTTATCATCACTGCTGCTGTTACCTCGTTGGGTCATGAAACGTCTGCAAGAAAACCACCAAAGGCAGAGAGCACCTAGGACCCCACAGTTCTACTCCTGCCCTCTCCTCCTCCTCTTCCTTCTCCTCTTCCTCTTCCTCCTCCTCCATTTTCTCCTCCTTCTCCTCCTCTTTCTCTCAGCAACGCCCTTCTCTTCTAGCAGTGATTATGTAACCTAGTTGAGATCCTAGTTGGATCTCACAGTCCTCCTCCCCTTCCTTCCTTCCTTCCTTCCTTCCTTCCTTCCTTCCTTCCTTCCTTCCTTCCTTCCTTCCTTCCTTCCTTCCTTCCTTTTCTCTCTCTCTCTCTCTCTCTCTTTTTCAACTCCACAAACTCCACTCCCTTCTAGCACTGATGATGTTAGCTGGTTGGGTCATGAAACATCTAAAAGAAAACCACCAGGCACAGAGAACATCAAGGCCCCCAGAGTTCTCCTCCCCTCCTCCTCTTCCTCTTCCTCCTCCTCTCCTCCTCTCCACAAGCCTCACTCCCTTTTAGCACTGATGATGTTACCTAGTTGGGTCATGAAACATCTCCAAAGATACCACCAAGCTCAGAGAGCACCCAGGACCCCAGAGTCCTCTTCCTCCTCCACTCCACCAACCTCCCTCCCTTCTAGCACTGATGATGTTCTCTAGTTGGCTCATGAAACGTCTGCAAGGAACCCACCATGTTCAGTTCCCCATAGCTTTCCTCCTCGTCCTCGTCCTCTCTGCAACCCCCCTCCCTCCTGGCACTGATGATGTTACCCAGTTGGGTCATGAAATGTCTGCAAGGAAACCACCAAGTTCAGAGAACACCAGGATTCGATGTTCCTCCTCCTCCTCTTCCTCCCTTGTAGCATTGATGACATTACCGACTTGGGTCATGAAACGTCTGCAAGGAACCCACCATGCTCAGTTCCCCATAGCTCTCCTCCCTTCCTCCTCTTCCTTTTCCTCTTCTTCCTCCCTTCTAGCACTGATGATATTACCTACCATGTTTCCCCCCAAAATAAGACCCTGTCTTATTTTATTTTATTTTTTTGCTACCAAAAAAGGCACCAGGTCTTATTTTCAGGGGATGCCCTCCACTGACTAACCTCACCTGTGCATGTTGCCCCCGGCCGGCCGGCTTTTCGTTCTCGGAAGCCTTCAGGAACTTCTGTGGCTGGCCAGGCTTCCCTGAAGGCCTCTGCAGCCGATAACAGAGCTCTGGATTGATCTTATTTTTGGGGTAGGGTTTATATTGGGCGCACATGTAAAAATCAAGCTAGGATTTATTTTCAGGATTGGTCGTATTTTGGGGAAAAGAGGGTAGTCGAGTCACGAAACATCTCACAGGCTCAGAAAAGGACATCACAGTCCTCCTCCTCCCTCTCTTTCTTCCTTTCTTTCAACTCCACAAACCCCACTCCCTTCTAGCATTGATGATGTTACCTAGTTGGGTCATGAAACGTCTCCAAAAAAAGCCACTAAGCTCAGAGAACACCTCCGAGCTCATAAGTCGTCGTTCTCTTCCTCCTCCTCCTCCTCCTTCCTCCCCTCCACAAATCTCACTTCCTAAACCTCACTCCTTGCAGCACTGATGATGTTCCCTAGTTGGGTCATGAAATGTCTGCCAGAAAACCACCAAGCTCAGAAGGCACCAAGGACTTTCACAGTCCTCCTCTTCCTCCTCCTCCTCCTCCTCCTGCTGTTCTCCACAAATCCCACTCCCTTCCAGCACTGATGATGTTCCCTCGTTGGGTCATGAAACGTCTGCAATAAAACCACCAAGCACAGAGAGTACAAAGCACCCATAATCCCCCACTTCCTCCTCCTCCTCTTCCTCCTCCTCCTCCTTTCTCTCTTTCAACTCCACACACTCCACTCCCTTCTAGCACTGATGATGTCATCTAGTTGGGTCATGAAATGTCTGCCAGAAAACCACCAAGCTCAGAGGGCACCAAGGACTTTCACAGTCCTCCTCTTCCTCCTCCTCTTCTTCTTCCTCCTCCTCCTCCTCTTCCTCCTCCTCTTCTTCTTCCTCCTCCTCCTCCTCTTCCTCCTCCTCTTCTTCTTCCTCCTCCTCCTCCTGCTGTTCTCCACAAATCCCACTCCCTTCCAGCACTGACTATGTTCCCTTGTTGGGTCATGAAACATCTGCAATAAAGCCACCAAGCACAGAGAGTACAAAGCACCCATAATCCTCCTCCTCCTCCTCCTTTCTCTCTTTCCACTCCACAAACTCCGCTCCCTTTTAGCACTGATGATGTCACCTATTTGGGTCATGAAACGTCTTCAATAAGCCACCAGAGAACATCCCCGACCCACCTCCAAAAACCAATCTATTCCAGCTCACCTTACGTCTCTCCCACTGTCTGCAGTTGAAGCTTCCGCTACACTCCATCTCTTCTTCCTCCTTTCTTCTCCACTCTGTTGATCACACCAGGGTGTTGTTTCCTCGTCCTCTTCCAACTCCCGCCTGCCCTTCTTCTCGCCTCTCGCTCCCTTCTCGTGTCCAGCTTCCTCTCCACACAGATACACTGGTTGGGATTTTCCACGCCGCTAGTTGGGGAGAACTCTAGGCGCCTCAGAGAGATTTAAAGGCTCCTTTACGGACAGACAACACGTTCACCCTGACTAGACATTGTGCTTAGGGCCTCTTTCCCAGAGCTCGTCGATGTTTCGATGATCTGCCCAGCAGGATTACTCCACCGGCGGAGGTAATCCTGTTAGCATTGGGTCGTCTTCGTTAACCGGTCCTGGATCTGGAAAATGGCCGGTCGATGTTGGTCTTCCTTCTTCAGATCCCATGGGATCCATTGGGATCTCTTCTACAGAAGGGATCCTGGGCTGCCTCCTGTGGGGTGAAAGGACATTCATTCACACCAGGGTGGCAATCTTACCTCGAGAATGTTAGGTCGAGAAGACGTTAAGACTGGCAGGATTTGTTAAGGCTGGCTTAATGAATACATTTAATCCTTTTATTTATATTTTGCAGTTTGGGATAATCTCTTTGTTAGGGATAACATTGTTTTACCCTAACTGGTTTAGGTAAATAATAATATGTAATCATAGTTTGTATGTTAAAGTGTCTGCAACTTTAACTGTGGGATAGTAATTAAGGGAGTGGTTGTGAAAGCACTTTAAAAGAAGCAAGGCTGCAGCTTGCTCTCTCTCTGGCTTTGATGATCCCTGATTACTACAAGACTGCATTGCTCGAACGGGAGAGAAAACAAAGGACAGACTTGTAAGTGTATTGACATAGGGTATTCAACACGGACTTTGCTAACTGAATATCCCTGAATGGACTGACTAAATGATACATGACTATTGGACTGTTATTTTGACTATGCTATGAACTCATAATGGAATAAACTATATATTTGATAGCACAAGCGTATCTGTCATTTTTACTGTATGTTAATAAACATACAAGCTTAGCTCACTCATTTATCTGTGTGCCTATCTGACTAAGCTGCACATTCTGTTTAGCTTGTCTCCCTAACCCTGGTTGGGGAAACCAGGCTTAACACTCTTGTTTTTAACCGGAATGTGACAGTGTAAAACTACAGGAAGGATTTAACCGGGGTGTGTGTGTGTGTGTGTGTCCAATTTGGCAACTTTAAGACTTGTGGACTTCAACTCCCAGAATTCCCCAGCCAGTGCTAGCTGGGGAATTGTGGGAGTTGAAGTCCTAAGGTTTTAAAAGTAGCCAAAGTTGCACAGCCTGACCTAAATTAAGTCTTCAAAGGGTAGAAATATGAAACCTTTTTTATCTATTGTGCCTAAATTTGGACTGCTTTTATTTTTCTTCAGGGAGAAAACAAAACAAAACGTGGAACCAAATTCTCTCTTGCCTGTTGTACAAGTTTGAACCTTGCCTTTATTTTTCTTTAGGAAAAAGAAAAATATTATTGCAGTCATGAAGAACTCTGTCTTAGGAAAATGCCCCAATATTATATTTGCAGAAAGAAGAAAATGAGGCAGGAACGGTTCGAGGAACTTTGAAACGGCAAAAATTGGAGGGACTGGCCAATAGATTCCCGGTTTTGGAAAAACTAGGCCATCCCAACCGAGAAAAAAGCACCAGAGCTGAAGGGATTCAAATCCCCTTCTTCACATGTTTCTGTGTCCCTGGAATCAGAGGTAAGTGATTCCCACAGACTGGAAAATGCAGGCTAGGAATTTGAGGGAGGGTCCCCACATAACTAGAATTGCGAGTTTGGGAAAGGCTGAGTTAGTTGAAAGCAATTTTTCTCAAGCTTGGCCGCTTTAAGAGGCGTGGACTTCAATTCCCAGAATTCCCCAGCCAGTCGCTACGGAATTCTGGGAGTTGAAGTCCAGCCATCTTACTGGCCCAGGTTGAGAAACAGCCAATAAACCAATAAGCTCCAGGAACCATAGAGTCTTATCTAGAGAAGCAAGATCCGGGGGGGGGGGAATTCTGGGAGTTGAAGTCCATGCATCTTACTGACTCAGGTTGAGAAACAGCCAATAAACCAATAAGCTCCAGGAACCATAGAGTCTTATCTAGAGAAGCAAGACCCGGGGGGGAATTCTGGGAGTTGAAGTCCATGCATCTTACTGGCTCAGGTTGAGAAACAGCCAATAAACCAATAAGCTCCAGGAACCATAGAGAAGCAAGACCCGGGGGGGAATTCTGGGAGTTGAAGTCCAAACATCTTACTGGCCCAGGTTGAGAAACAGCCAATAAACCAATAAGCTCCAGGAACCATAGAGTCTTATCTAAAGAAGTCAGACCCGGGGGGAATTCTGGGAGTTGAAGTCCATGCATCTTAAAGTGGCCCAGGTTGAGAAACATTGGCTTAAAAGCTCAGTTAAACACAGTGGTCCAGAAACCATAGAGTCTGTTATCTAGAGAAGCCAGACCCCGTGGTGGTGGTGGGAATTCTGGGAGTTGAAGTCCATGCATTTTAAAGGGGCCACGCTTGAGAAACGCCGCTTTAAACCTATCGCCAACATTAAGAATGAACAGAGCTGAGCTTACCGTGATCTTCTACAATAGCAGTAGTACATTAATCCTGCCGATAGGATTACCGCTACTAGAGAGAAAAGTGAATTGAAGGAAATAGTCAGTCCTCAAAAGTTCTAAAAAATTTTTTAAAAATATTTAAATAAATAAAACCGGGCAAAGTGCCCCAAACTCCCCATCCAATTTAGACCTGAATAAACCAGGTATGTCTAAAAACTGAGATTTAAAAAAAAAATACATCCAGATGCCAAGTGCAATTGCTAAATGAAAGCCGTTTTCCATTATAAAAAAAAAAAAATGTTAAAAATAGACAGGGCTTTACTAGGTGAGGGCCGGTCTCTTTTCATTTTCCTTTTTTGACAGCGTCTCGGATCATTCCTGGGGCCAATTTTTAGCCTGGAGGGTAACAATTCTATTTTTAATTACTATTTTGATATATTATTGTGATTATTAATTGGAGTGGTACAGTGGCCTGGAGATAAAGCTCTCGCCTCACCATCAGGAGGCTGTGAGTTCGATTCTAAGTAGACACAGATATTTCTCTCTTTATTCATGATGAGAATATATCTGCTGAACAAAACTCCGTACTGGGGACAGGAAAGGCATCCGGCCATTAAAACAACTCTGCCAGCTCCATTCAGTTGCCCAGACTCCACACCGCAAGGGATTATGAGACGACGACGATGACTATTGTGGTCATTAAAAGACGACTATTGTGACGATTAATCCTTTAAATTAAAAACGATTAGATCAGGCCATCCAACTTGGATGGCTGCTAAAAATGCTATATATTATTATTCAGAAACCTTCCTTACCTAACAAAGGGATTCCAGCTCTGAAGTACACAGAACCTGCAAAAGAAAGAAAAAGAAAATTAAGGAATTAAAAACGACTGGCTCTTTCTTTTCACCAACAAGCAAACGCATAGCTTAGTTTGTGAGATGCTATTATTTGCAGAAAATGCAAAAAAAACCCAAAACCCTATATGTTAGAAGCTGGTATTACGACACACAGGCAGGCCTCGATTTACAACCATTCAAAGTTACAACAGCACTGGAGAAAGAAACAATGGTCCTCAGACTTACAACCATCATAGCATCCCTAAGGTCCCACGACCAAAATTTGAAGCTCAGAGAGCATCAAGGACCCCACAATTTTCCTCCTCTTCCTCCCAAACCTCAATCTCTTCTAAATACTGATGATGGTACCTAGTTGGGTCAAGAAACATCAATAAGCAAGCAACCAAGCTCAGAAAACACCAAGGATGCCACCATTTCTCTCCTCCTCCTCCTCCATTTTTCCTTCTCCTTCACTCCATAAACCCCCCTCCCCTTCCAGCACTGACAACGTTACCTAGTTCAGCTATGAAATGTCTGCCAGAAAACTACCAAGAGCTCAGAGAATCCCCAGCACCCCACATTTTCAACCCTGAGCTACATATACGTACATATCTAAGAGATACGACAAGGCGAAGGGAAACGTATCCACCTGGGGGATACTCTACTCTTCAAACCAAGAGGGCATCCGAGCCGCGAAGGGTTAATGCAGACATGCTAAAGAAGGCGGTTGTTAGGAACACGCATCGATGCCTGGAACAAACCTGTCAGGTTCTGCGAAACACTCGTATCGGAGGGGTCTGTGGTAATTCCAGGTGTTTCCTCAGAAGGCGTGAGCATAGTTAGGCGTGGCGTCCACTGCGTCTTGCTGGTTTCGTCTGGGGGAAATGGCGTCATTCTCGGGGAGGGGGTTATGCTTTCAGAAACTGTCCCCAGAGTCAACTGTCCACCCCCTGGGGTAGGTGTCCCCGTTGACCCAAGGCTATCAGACGTTGGCTCAGCCGTCCTATGAGGAGTGTTGGTTAAACGTGATGTTTCCACTACTACTGACGAGTCGGTCTGACTTCCGTACAGACGTGCAGAGGTGCTCACTGGATTTGTACGCATTGGGGTCTGTGTAGGCCGGGCCGTTTCTGCTTATAGAAATATGGGATGAAGTCAAAATTCTTAGCCACATCTGAGGGAAGATTCTCTGACGTGTTTTTTTTAGTCGAGACACAGAACTCGAGAGGTTAGTAACTGGCTCCTCAGGCAGTTGGCTTACAGAATGGAAGAATTCATCGCGGCCAACCCACCATGGCACATTGGCTGAGGTGAGTTGGCTGAGGTGAGTTGTCCAAGGCAGGTTGCCCAAAGGAAGTTGGCCACAGCAGATTGGTTGAGGTGATTTGGCCAAGGCAGATTGGCCAAGGCAAGTTGGCCAAGGCATATTGGCCAGGGCATGTTGATCAAGGTGAGTTGACCAAGGTATGTTGGCCGAAGTGAGTTGGCCAAGGCAGGTTGGTCAAAGTGAGTTGGCCAAGGTGAGTTGACTAAGGCATATTGGCCAAGGCAGGTTGACAAAGGCAAGTTGGCCAAAGTGAGCTGGCCAAGGCAAGATTGGTTGAGGTGAGTTGGCCAAGGCAGGTTGGCCAAGATAAGTTGGCCAAGCCAGGTTGGCAGCAAGTTGGTCAAAGCACGTGGCAAAAGTTAGCTGGCCAAGGTTGGCCAAGGCAATAATGCTAGGATATTTTTATCAAGAGAATTCACTAGGAAAAAAAATATATCTACGCTTGTGATCTCATGATAACACAACTGTCGTAAGTATACATGTCAGTTGCCAAGTCTACAATTTTGATCACGTGACCATACAAATGCTGTGACAGTCATAAGTGTGAGGACTGGTCACTCCTGTTGTACCTTTGAATGGTCACTGACCACTGATGGTTGTAAGTCAAGGACTACCTACATTATTGAATATTAGGAAGAACAGAGTTGGAAGGGACCCTGGAGGTCCTCTAGCCCAACCCCACACTCAAACAGGAAATCCTACACCATTTCAGACCAACGGCTATCCAGTCTCTTCTTGAAAACCTCCAGGGAGGGAGCACCCACTACTCCTGGTGGCAAGGAGTTCCACTGGTTAATTTCTCTAACTGCTACAAATAACATCCTGACGATCCCAAAAGTTTGATGGTTGATTCAACGACCTGGAGAAGGACCATCCCCTCTTCCCCCTCCCTGGTTCCCCATGGAATAAGCAAGGAAGACAAGCTTTCCTACCTTGGATGGGGCCTTCAGCTGTGTTGCCTAGGTCTTTGGGGGAAACAGAAGGGAAAGAGGAGTCAAGGGTTGGTAGGATGAACTCAGAAGGGCGACCTCTCATGAAACCCTCCAGAGACATAGATTATTTGAAAGAAAAAAGAGTTCAAAAGGCACCAGCACGATTGGAGCAGAGCTACTAAATGTTATTATTCTATCTCGCTCTCTCCACCTCCCATCGATCGATCAACTATCGATTTATCTATCATCTATCTATCTATCTATCTATCTATCTATCTATCTATCTATCATCTATCATTTATCATCTATCTCTATCTATCATCTATCTATCATCTATCTCTATCTATCTCTCTATCATCTATATATCTAGATATCTCTATTTCTATCTATCATCTATCTATCTATCATCGATCATTTATCATCTATTTCTATCTATCTATCTATCCCTATATATGTACAACATATATCTCTATCTATCTATCTATCTATCTATCTATCTATCTATCTATCTATCTCTTCTATCTATCTATCTATCAATCATCTATCTATCTATCATCTATCTATCTGTCTATCTATCTATCTATCTATCTATCTATCTATCTATCATCTATCATTTATCATCTATCTCTATCTATCTATCATCTATCTCTATCTATCTCTCTATCATCTATATATCTAGATATCTCTATTTCTATCTATCATCTATCTATCATCGATCATTTATCATCTATTTCTATCTATCTATCTATCCCTATATATGTACAACATATCTATCTATCTATCTATCTATCTATCTATCTATCTATCTATCTATCTATCTATCATCTATCTATCATTTATCATCTATCTCTATCTATCATCTATCTATATCTATCTCTCTATCTCTCTATCATCTATATATCTCTATATATTTCTATCTCTCATCTATCTTTCTATCATCGATCATTTATCATCTCTCTCTCTCTCTCTTCCTATATATCTACAACATATACCACTATCTCTATCCATCCATCCATCCATCCATCTATTAGGAATATAAGTCACCTAACAGGTATTTGGGTTAGAAATATATAAACCAGGATAAACATTTTAAAACTGTATCTTTAAGAAAATATTCCTCTTCCTTCCTTCCTCTTGTGTGTTTCTCTCTTTTCTTCTTTCATTCCCTCCTTCTCTCCTCCCTTCCCCCCTTCCTGTTCTCCTTCCTTCCTCTTGTCCTTTCCTTTCCTTCCTTCTTCTTGTCTATTTCTCACTCCTTCTGTTCTGTCCTCATTTACATACTCGATCCGCCTGAAGGCATCACCGTTCAATATCACCGTCATCCAAGTCTATGCCCCAACAACAGAATACAGTGATGACGATGTGGAGGACTTCTACAACCTACTCCAAGCAACCATCGATGAAAAACCCAAAAAAGACATCTTAGTAGTGCAAGGTGACTGGAACGCAAAAATAGGAGAGAACACTCGAACAAATTGGCTGGGTACCTATGGAACATCCTGCAACTCTGTCACAAACGAACGCGGTCTCCGGCTACTAGAATTTACTGCTACCATCAACCTGGTCATTGCGAACACTTTTGGTAATCACAAACCTTCAAGAATATGGACTTGGAACCACCCAGATGGCCACACACGAAACCAGATCGACTACATTCTGATCCAAAAGCGATTTCACTCAGGAGTAAAAACTGCACTTACACGCAGCTTCCCGCGGGCAGATATAGGAAGTGACCATGCTTTAGTGCTGATGACTTTCAAACTGCGCCTGAAGAAGATCAACAAGCCCAAGTTCACACGACTACGTTTCAACCTCGAAAAACTGAAAGACCCGGCAGTAAGAGAAGAATTCCAAGCAATGATTGGAGGGAAGTTCGCTCCTCTGACGGTCCTAGATGATGACGTGGACCTCGAGACAACAGTTAGCTCTTTCAACATAGCAGTGATAGAGACCGCTAATGAGGTCCTGGGGAAACACCAACGTCCCAAAAAACCGTGGGTCACAAGTGAACTCCTAGGTCTATGTAACAAAAGACGGGAACTAAAGAAAAAGAAAAGCGATCCAGATGGAGCTCAGAAGTGCAGGGAAGCTAACAACAAAGTAAAAAAGGGGATGAAAAAGGCAAAGGAAAATTGGATAGAGAACCAGTGTAAAGACATCGAGGAAAACTTGAAGAGAAATAACACCAAGAAAGCATACCAAATGGTTAAAAGCCTCACCACACAGAAACAAGGGAGACCCTCGAGCATACAGAGCAAATCAGGCAAAACACTCACTGGGGAAAGAGAGGTGATGGACAGATGGACAGAATACTGCGCTGAATTGTACAACCATCAGCACAATGGAGACACTACAGTATTGCAGGGCCCACGGACAAGTCCAGATGATGCCTGCCATCCAATACTACGTGAGGAAGTCGAAGCAGCAATAAAGGCACTTAAACAAGGGAAGTCAGCGGGAATTGACAACATACCTGCAGAACTGATTCAGGAAGGAGGAGAGGCAGTGATCACCATCCTCACTGTCATCTGCAACAAGATCTGGACCACTGGAGTATGGCCAGTCCCCTGGACTCAATCATTAATCATAACCCTGCCCAAGAAGGGGAATCTTCAGATGTGCCAGAACTATCGTACCATCAGCTTAATCAGCCACCCAAGCAAAGTCATGCTAAAAATCATTCTTAACAGACTGAAACCACAAGCAGAGACTATCATTGCAGAAGAACAAGCGGGTTTCAGAGCAGGACGGAGCACTATTGAGCAAATATTCAACTTGAGAGTGATCTGTGAGAAATATCTCCAACACCAACAGGACTTATACCACGTTTTCGTTGATTTCAAAAAGGCTTTCGACAGGGTGTGGCATGCAGCCTTGTGGTCTACCATGAGGAAATATAACATCAACGATAACCTTGTCAGAGTGATAGAACAACTTTATGAGAAAGCCACAAGCGCCGTCCTCCTGAACGGCAGCAAAGGTAACTGGTTCCGGACGAGTGTAGGAGTGCGTCAAGGATGTTTGCTTTCCCCCACACTGTTTAATGTATTCCTCGAACGGATCATGGAAGATGCCTTGGAAGACCACGAAGGCACAGTTTCCATCGGTGGTAGAACCATCACCAACCTGCGATTCGCAGATGACATCGATGGCCTGGCAGGAAATGAGGATGAACTATTGAGCCTTGTCCAACACTTAGATAAAGCGGCTTCAGCGTACGGCATGGAGATCAATGCCGAGAAAACCAAGCTGATGACGAACAGTACCCAAGGTATCTCCTCAGACATCAGAGTCAGCGGAACACCCCTAGAGACAGTAAAAAATTTCAAATATCTTGGGTCCATCATTTCCGATGAAGGCTCAAAACCAGAAGTAATGGCAAGGATAGCACAAACAACAGCTGCGCTTTCGAAGCTCCAAACTATTTGGAAAGATAAGAACATCAGTCTGCGCTCAAGGATCCACCTAATGCGCTCCCTCGCAATATCAATCTTTTTATATGCCTGCGAAACCTGGACACTCAATGCGGATTTACAAAGAAGAATCCTTGCAACAGAAATGAGATGCTACCGAAAGATCCTTGGCATCCACTACACAGACCATGTGACAAATGAAGAGGTCTTAAATAAAATACAACAGGCAATAGGACCACACGACAACCTTCTTACTGTCGTCAAGAAACGGAAATTGAGATGGTACGGACACGTGTCTTGCTCTACTGGCCTCGCAAAGACCATCATGCAAGGGACGGTAAGAGGAAGCCGCAAACGGGGAAGACAACGAAGGAGATGGGAGGATGATATCCATGATTGGACAGGCCTGAACCTGGCAGCATCCCAGAGAGCAGTGGAGGACAGAGACGGATGGAGAAGCGTGGTGGTTAAATCTTCGCAGGCGCCCCAACGACCTCAAAAGAGGTCACGGGATAGGTGAGGTGAGGAACCCCGAATACCACTACCAACAAAAGCCCAGCCGAACTGCTAATGGGTAGAAAGCTGAGGTCCCCACTCGACAGGTTACACCCTACGTATAACCCGGAGCGGCCCCCAGACTCAAGCACGAAATACCGAACGTTCGCACCCGGGGACCTCGTATATGCGAAAAACCTGACGGGGGACCCCCTATGGATCCCAGCCGTCATCACCCAAGCAACAGGCCCACGCTCATACCGGCTACAAACGACAGACGGACGAGCGTGGAAACGACACATCGACCAACTTAGGTCTAGGACAGCAAACGAACCCACCTCCCAAAACGCAAGCCAAGGGGGGAGGGAATACCCGGGTGACCGATTACAAGAAAAAATAAACCAGCAGTACTTACCGAGACGCAGCCATCGCGACCCCTCGCCAGAAAAGAACAGCCAAGCCAGCTCGACCGACCCGGAAAGACCAAGCGGGAGCGGCGAAACCCGTAGCTCAACCAACCCGGAAGGCCCAGGTGGGAGCCACGGAGAAAGAACCGGCCCGATCAACCAGCCGGTTCGCACAGAAGCAAGAGCAACCAAAAACCTGACCGAACCGGCCGGGATCCCGCTTACGACTGAGTTGCGCAGGTCAAGTAGGACCAGACGGAGCCCCGCCTACCTACGTGACTACGCAACGTAAGGACTGAACCAAGAGGGGAGGGGTGTTCTGTCCTCATTTACATACTCGAAATCCCCGCGCTTTGATTGGCCAAAGCGCGGGGCTTTCTAATTGGTCAGGCGAGCCGCGCCGATTGGCTCGTTAAAAATCTCCCGCGATTGGCTCGTTCAGAGCGCGGGAGATTCGAAGCGCTGGCATTGGCCGCGGCCGCCGCGGCGAAAGGAATAAAAGCCGCGGGCTTTTTTCCTTTCGCCGGTTCGGTTCCAGTTTTCCAAATAAAGAGCACTGCATGAAATCACCGACTCCTGGCGTCATTTTGCGGACACGACACCTTCCTTTGTCCTTCCTTCTTTTCCTCCCTCCCGCCCCTTTCTGTTCTCCTTCCTTCCTTCCTCTGTCCCTTCCTCTTCCTTCTTTCCTCCCTCCCTCCCTTTGTCTCAGGACCTTTAATCATCCTAGTTGCCATTTTCTGCACTTTTATTTTGTTCTTTAAATAAAAAGTTAAGTCTTCTGGACTTCGACTCCCAGAATTCCCTAGCCGGCCATGCTTAAAGTTGCCAGTCTGGTCTACAGTTAGACCCACTTTCCTCAACACGATGCCCTCCAGTGGTTTGGAGGTCTGGCTTTCTAAGGATCTCCTCCACACCCAGCCGCCTTGAAGATGATGCTATGGGATCTTCTAGCCCACAGCCACAATACTCACTGATGCAAACCAGTGCTGGTGGACTCCATCTGTACTCCCGGGTGGTTGGGTCTTGCTCGCAAACAATAAGGTTGGACCTGCCAGCTTTCCTCTTGAAGTTCTTCAGGCAGGCATATCGCAGCCTCCTGTCGCTGCTTTTCTCGGGGTCGATGAGGGCATTCGGCACCTCCCAGGGGACGCCGCATTTACCTGCGTCAGGTAAAAAATATGGGTGCCATTAGGGTAAAGATTGATTTTTATTTTTTATTTATTTATTTTGTCAAAAGCTTACAATACAATAGAAATAATAATAACCTTAGGTTTAAATATAAGAAATAGGAACTAATAATTGGGGACAATGGGACAGGGATGGTAGGCACGGTTGTGTGCTTATGCACGCCCCTTAAGAGCTGACCAGCTGCTACAATGATGTAATGCTGCATATGAATCAGCAAAGGTTTGGGGTTGATATCTCTTTAAGAGATATCTTAAAGAAGAGGCCCTGTTGGGGCGTATCTCTCTCTCCATGTGTGCTTCCGTGCTGTACTTGTTGCTTGCTGCTTGTTTGAGGTCTGACTAAGGAATGTGTCTGTATATATTCACTGCAGATAAAACCACTGTTTAAATACAATACCTCTATTTGCTGTATTTGCTCCTGGGTGGTCTCACATAAGCATACTGTGCGCACTCTGAGATAGATGACAGATATGATAGATAGATAGACAGACAGGTGAATGGGTGGATGATAGACAGACAGACAGAAATGATATAGGATAGTGATAGAGAGATAGAGAGATAGACAGACAGAAATGATAGGATAGATAGATAGTGATAGAGATCGATCAATCGACAGACAGACAGACAGATAGATAGGATGATGATAGATGATAGAGATAGACAGACAGATAGACAAGAGAGAATGAAAGAGTATCAGGGTAAAGATTTAAGAGCTGACCAGCTGCTACAATGACGTAATGGTGGGAAGGTGTCAGCAAGGTTTCTGGGCTGATATCACTTTAAGAGCCTGTAATAAGAAGAGGCCCAGTTGGGGCATATCTCTCTCTCTCCATGTGTAATTGCTGATTGCTGTTTGAGGTCTGACTAAGGAATGTGTATGTATATATTCTTTGTAGATAAACCACTATTTAAATACAAACCTCTGTTTGCTCTATTTGCTCCTGGGTGGTCTCACATAGCCAAACTATGCGCACTCTGATGGTCAGCTCCCACCAAAGGCCACAAGGGGGCATCGTATCAATTGAAATCTAGCCTTAATTTCTTTTATTATTTTTTCATAGATCTGGGGGGTCTTTCCTTTATTGTCTCTTGATTACTGTACTTACAGGTAGTCCTCGACAGTTCACTTAGTGGCCGTTCAAAGTTATGACGGCCCTGGAAAAAAATGACCGATGAGCCGTTTTCAGCGTTGAGGCCTCCTCGTGGTCATGTGATCAAAATTTGGATGCTTTGGCAACCAACGCATATTTATGATGGTTGCAGAATCCCAGGGAGGTTATGTTTAAGCTTTTGTGACCTTCTAACAAGCAAAATCCATGGGGAAGCCAGATTCATTGAACAACCATGTTTCTCACTTAATTCACAGTGATTCACTTTACAACGGTGGCCAGAAAACTCACAAAATGGGGCAAAATTCACTTAACAACTGTTAACGAGAGTTTAGCAACAGAAATTCTGGCCTCAATTGTGATCATAAGCTGAGGACTGCCTTTAATTTATGTTCATTTACCTTTTCTTCTTATCGTTTTCATTATTTCACCTAATAATGTTTTTTTCTATTAATTTTTTTAATTCGGTTTCGCTATCCTTTTTCATTATTTTCATTACTTCATCTGTTGATGACTATTACTACATAGGATTAAGTTTCTCTTTCTTTATCTATTAATTGTCTTTTATAATTTTCATTATTTCATCTACTTCCTGCTATTTATTGCTTTGCTATTTGTGGTCTTTCCTTTTCCCTCTTATTCTTCTTTTGATTATATCCATCGTTTCGTCTCTTTATTACTGTTTATGGTTTTATATTATTTTGTTTTTGTTTAGCTCATGTGGTTGGAGCTTCTGCGGCTGAGAGTTTTGAACCTAACCTCCAGCACCCTGGACTATATAAACCTATTTTAAGGTAGAATAAAAGAGTTGGAAGGGACCTGGGAGGTCGTCTAGTCTAATACCCTAGTCTTCCCCAGGCAGAAAACCCTCTTCCATTTCAGACAAATGGTTATCCAATCTCTTCTTTAAAACTTTCAGAGTTGGAGAATTCACAATTTCTGGAGGCAAGTTGCTCCACTGGTTAATTGTCCTTAATTAAATTAATTTCTCCCTAGTTCTAGGTTGCTTCTCTCCTTGATTCGTTTCCATCCGTTACTTCTTGTCCTGCCCGCTGGTGCTTTGGAGAATAGCTTGACTGCCTCTTCTTTGGGGCAGCCCCTCAAATAGTGGAAGATGAATGTAAGTTTCTCGGGACCATCATTACAAATAACCTGACCTGGAGTGCAAACACCGCTGCTTTAATTAAGAAGGCACAACAACGGTTGCATTTACTAAGGATTCTTAGGAAACAACAACTGGCTGAGAGTCTATTGACTACTTTCTATCGGAGTTCAATTGAGAGTATATTTTCCTACTGTCTCTGTGTATGGTTCTTGAGCTGCACAGTGGCAGAGAAAAAGGCAATTCAGAGGGTGATTGAGACGGCCCAAAACATCATTGGCTGCTCACTTCCCTCTTTGGAATGAACTGTATAGGAATAGATGTAGGAGGAAGATACTTAATATATTGAATGACTCCTCTCATCCGGGACATCAGCTCTTTGAACTATTACCATCGAGAAGGAGATTTAGGGTATTAAGAACAAGGACGACCAGATTTAAGAACAGTTTTTATCCAAGTGCAGTTTTGAGTTTGAATGCAGGGTCATAAGATTTATGTGGAAGTGAATGGCTGAGAGTAATGGGGTTTTACATTTTTAAATTGCATAGAGATCATTGTATGGTCGGCTGTGTTTAGTTTTAATTTAATTTAATTTTTTTTCTTTTAGTGGTGTTTGTCCAGTTTTTACTTGTGGAAGAGCACCTCATTTCGTTGCACCCGCTTGCGAGTGCAAATAAACTCTAAATCTAATGACAAATAAACTCTAAATCTAAATCTAAATCTATCCTGTCTCCCCTGGTCCTTCTTTTCATTCAACTAGACATACCCAGTTCTTGCAGCCATTCTTCATATGTTTTAGCTTCCACCAAGAGAGCTATAAATCATCTTGGTTGCTCTTTTCTGCCTTTCGAAAAAAAATTTTTTTCTCCTCTTCTTCAATTTTTCTGTATTTCCTGTTTCACAACTACGGGGATTGCAACTGCTGATTTCCAACAATGGTGGTCAGCTAAGAAAGGAAGTTCCCCTCAAGGGACAGGGAAGAAATCTCAGCTAAAAGACAGTTTTACGTCAGGGCCCCCAAAAAGCACGCTTGCAAGTTGTGCGTGGTCTTGCCATCATGAGTTCTCCCCACCCCTCTTCCTCCTGGTAGTCCTTCTGGTGAGAAATCTCCTTGCCCCTTCGAAGACACCAGTTCTCTCCCTCTCGGCCCCTGACTCTTAAAAGCAGATCCTGAAAGGGACATTCGCTCGTTTCAAGTTTTTTTTAATCCAGCTCAGAAATGGAGATGCTGCTTCATTGGGTGGCTAAAGGGAAATTGCAAAATAGATTTCCTTATTTAAATTTTTTTTCCTTTCTTCTTCTTGTGGCTGCTTCATCACTGGAGGCTTTTAAGAAGAGATTGGACAACCATTTGTATGTAATAGTATAAGGCTTCCTGCTTGAAGGGGGGTGGACTAGAAGACCTCCAAGATCCCTCCTGACTCTGTTAATTCTGTTACACCTTGCTTTCTTGTATAAATGGCTAAATAACAGGTGCAGAGATTAATATTCAATAATGAAAGAAGATTAACGAAACATAAATGAATACAGATGCATAGAAACATGTAAGAATACACAATGTAAGCAATACATGAATATAGTTTAAAATGTATAGATTGGTAAATGTAATAGTGTAATGTGGTACAAATATAGAAAAAAAAAACCAGTTTTAATTATGATGTACAGCATTATGTAGTTAAAAGAGATTATATTGTACTAACTGGATACCAGTGCTTCGCTACAAAACTATGTGGTAGGGTTTAGTTTTTTGGGAGGAAAATAAGGGGGGGGGGAATTCTGCCTCTGCCTACCAGCATCCATCGGTATTCATCTGGCTAGCGTCCTGTCAGTGTGTGAGAGTGGAGGGCTGTTTGGAAGCTGAAAGAGTATTTGTTGTGTGAGCAAGAAGGAGACAGCAAGGAGCCTGGGCGTGGCTTAGCTCAACTGTTCTGTCCTAAAGCTGCTTGCTGCTCTGAAACTAAAACTGAACCTCCTCTCCTCTGCTTCTGTTTTGCATTTGGAAGAGATTTCTTTTCAGGTGGGGAGGGGGAGTCGAACTCCTTAGCATCAGGGCGTGTTAATAATAATAATAATATAGGAAATACTTTAAATACTCTGATGGTCATTTTGAAAAATCCTTTCTTAGTGAGCCCCCTAGAAGCCAAGAGGAACATACGTGCCAAATTTCAAGGCTTTACGGTTCTGAAGATTTTGTGATGATATGCGTGAGTGATATTTCCCTTTTAAATATAGATATAGAATATAGATACAGATAGATGACCATGAGAGTAATAGTTATAACTAGGATGTATACTATGATGCATTTTTACATCAAGGGACTTAATATAGTCAGTACACAGATGTTGTCAAATTGGAAATATGATGAACAATAATGGAAAATGTACAATAAAAACATTAAAAGAAACATTAAAAAGAAAAATTACAAGCAGTTGGGTTGCTTTATTGCTTCTGGACAAAATGCCTACCCAAGTGTCTAGGAATTTTTCAGGTTGATGATTTACCTCTCAATATAGAAAGTTAAAGTTAATAATCAATTCCTGGGACGTTCCTTGCAGATTAAACCCATTGTGCCTACACCCAGCCTCTCCGGTTCTTTTAAAGACTCGGAAATATAACGCAAGCTCTGAATGTGGGCTAATAATTCAGTTTATATCAGGGTTCAAGTGATCAGGAAAATATTAGACTGTGCAGAAATGAGCAGGTTAACACTTGCAATTAAAGAGAAGGAACAAACTGAGTATTATATGACAAGACAACTATTTTATCGATGGCTAGAGAGTAAATATGAAAGTTAAAAACCAAAGAAGACCAGTGAAATATAGAAAATAGGTTACTAGAATTAAATATGTTAAGGTGAGGATTGTTGTAATAGTTAAGATATATTATGTATATCAGTATTAAATCAAGAGTGGAGAATTCATATTAATGTAATGAATAAGGCTGTAAATTCTCATTGTTATTGCACAAGATATTTGTGTATCCAGATGATTCACCATTGAATGGAAGATGGATTGTTTCGTATTAAAAATAAAATAAAAAATTTAAATAGCTCATATTGGAAATGAAAGACAAGAAGGATTCCGAATATTACCTAATATGGGATAAGTGGTATGAGTGGTTAAAAAAATAGATATAAAGATTAGGAAGAATGCATGATTGTTATAAAATAAAAGACCTTAAAAGATGACAAATGCAAATGTGTATATATAAAAAAATAGGTATTAAGACTAGGAAGAATGGATTATTATAAATAAAGTAAGAGACCTTAAAAGATTATTAAAGTAGATGTGTAGATAACAAGATGTATAAAATGCATGTATCTGTTGATGCCAAAACGCTGTTACGAATATAAATGTGATTTGTATTTTTGAAAATTGCAAATAAAAACATTTTTTTAAAATTAAATACTAAAGAAAAAAAAAAGTTTAAATCAGGGTTCCATTCCATCCAAGCTACTCTGTACATTCTTTCCTTTTCCCCCTCTTTTCTGACAGAAGAAAATTATCCATGATTCAAGAAGTTGGTGCTGTCCAGTGATGGTATTCAGCCGGTTCGCACTGGATCAAGTGATCCGGTAGCAAAGATTTGGCGTGTAGTAAGTTCTGGCTGGCCACGCCCCTGATCCGGTTGCCCGGTCGCAGCTGGCTTGCTTGCTCCGCCCACCCAATGCTCACCCCTTAAGGTATTTCTGTTCATACAATCAGCTGTGCTGGGATTTCCCCTTGCTGAGGCCCAGGAAGGCTCACCCCTCCTCTCCATTTTTGGCCTTCCTGAGTCCCGGAGGAGCCTTACGGGAGCAAAAATGCCCCCCCCCCCGTGAGCAGGGGTCACCAACCTTTTGGACCTCAGGGACCACCAAACTCATAATTTTAAAACCCGCAGACCAGAGACACTGGGAAAATCCCCCCAAAAAATCTGCAGGAAAATCACCCACCCCGTTTTCCTACTGATCAATCGTTCTTTATTTGGGATCGCAGGATACCGTCTCCAGCTCCATTCTCAGGGGAAGAGAGAGAGAGAGAAAGGGAGAGACTTTTGGCTTCATGCAAGGAAAGCAGCAGAAGCCGCAGAAGTCTTTCTTCTTCTCCCCCAAAACTCTGCCAGAAATGAATCTTTGTCGGCGGCGCCTCTTGGAGCAGGAGGCCTTGCAGGGTCCCAAAGGCTCATTTCTGGCAGAGTTTGGGGGAGAGAAAGAAACTATTTTGCTACTTTCCTTGCATGCAGCCAAAAGCAGGAAAAGAAAGAAGTGGAGAGAAGCAGCCCAGTGGCCAGGCGAGGAGCCTAGGGTGAATGGGGCAAGTACCCCCCCCCCTCCGCCCTTCCCCCCCCTCCCCTCACTACCTCGTGTTGTTCGCAACGCAAGCCTTGTGTTCCCGTGAGCCATGTGGGCAGCACAGCCTTGTATTCCTGTGCAGCCTGGATTCATTGCTTGGGGGGGGGACATTTTTCTGCGGACCACCAAAATTTTGATGTGGACCACCAGTGATCTCCGGCCCACTGGTTGGCAACCACTGCCCTAGAGGCTCCTCTGAGCCCAGAAGGCCCCAAAAATGGTGGTGGTGGTAGGGGGTTGGCTGCAAAAATTTTTTAAAAAAGCCACGCCCACCCAGTCACATGGCCACACCTAGCTAGCCAAGCCCACAAAACCGGTAGTAAAAAAATTTGAATCCCACAATTGGTGACGTCGGTACTTTGAACCGTCAAGGACTTAAGGACGACTCGTACAAGTGACTTATGAAGGGTTTTTTTTTTCAGACTTACGACCATTGCAGCCTCCCCCCTGCCTGCCCCTCAAGGTCACCCAGTCAAAATTCAGAGGCTCGCCCTCACCATCTCACATTTATGATGGTCGCTAACATCCCGGGAAGGGTGTCACACGATCCCCTTTTGCGATCTTCCCACGAGTCAAATCAATGGGGAAGGGGGGTGGGTGGTAAGCCGGATTTGCTTAACAACCGTTAAGCTACTAACTGAACTGCCACAGGGCTTCCCTGAACCACGGTGGCAAGAGAGATTTTTTGCCACTGGTGGATGAAATTTGCTGAACAACAGTCTCACTTCACCACACGGAAACCCGGGGCTCCTTTGTGGTCATATGTCCGAGGACTCCCCCTTGCAGCTGTTTGCAGTCAGGGATTTTTAAAAAACAATAACAACAACAATAATAATAATAATGCCAACTGCACAAAGGGAGGAGGTGGTAAGACATGGCTGGCAACCTTGCCTCTGTTTCCTTAAAATCACATGTCCTTTGGAGGAAAACAGGAGAAGGGGAAAGAAAAAAAATCCTTTCATTTATAACTGCAAGAGCTTAACTGGGGTGGAGAAAGGCAGAAGTGTGTGTGTGTGTGTGTGTGTGTGTGGTTTTTTTCCCCCTCTTTATTTCAAGGCAATGAGTTCATTTCAGGAAAAAGGAAAGTGAAAAATTGCTCCAGATGTAGAGATTGTGTCATGCCAGCTGGCTTGTGATGACCCAAAGGAGCGTGACACAAAAATAACAAAGCCACGGAACTAGAATAAATTTCCTTTAATGCCTCCAACTTGGCCCTCAATGTCCAATTATCCTCAGCTGGATATCAAACTCTTAAAAAAAACAGTCTACTAAGGGAAGAAATGCAGTCCTAACCCAAAGCAAAGATAATTAAAAAAAAAAAAAAAAACCAACACAAACCACGCTGAACTAATTAACATAGCAGGCCAGGATGATAAATTGCAGACTTTCAAAGGATAACGCAACCACCACAGTTGGGAGGACGCCAAAACTCAGATAAGCCTTGACAAAGATACTGCACACTTTGCTTCCAGCAAGGAGCTGTGTGCAAACGCCCCACTTATATCCTGTTTTCCCAGCTGCAACTAATGAAGGGAATCAGGGCCTTTTCCTGCCCCATAAGCTACGTTGCTCCCTTATCCGTTCCTCCCTGCAGGCCCTCGGATGAAGAGGGGGTGGCCCTGGGTCTTCCTCTGAATGCCCAGCTGACCTGTGTTCTTCCCCAGGTTTCTCCACAGCCACTGGAGCCGCACTCCCACTCCCTGTCAGCTGCTCAATCTCCCCCTCAGAATCAGACTCCAACAGGGGCATGACACACTTATGACAGTTGCAGTATCCCATGATCCCCTTTTGTGATGTTCGAACAAACAAAATCCATGGAGATGCCAGATTCACTTAACAACTGTGTTACTCCCTGAAGAACCACCCTGATTCACTTAACAACAGGGGCAAGGGAGGTCATAAAATGGGGCAAAAATGACTTAACTCCTGCCTTGCTTAGCAACAGAGATTAGGGGCTCATTGGTGGGTCGTAAGGCAAATATTACCTGTGAAAAGGACCCCAAATTGAAGAACCCCCCCCCCAGATTTTCCTTCACAATTCCCTTACAAATAACTTTTCAACGCGTACAGGTGAAACTCGAAAAATTAGAATATCGTGAAAAAATTCATTTATTTCAGTAATGAAATAAAAGGTGAACCTAATATATGAGATAGATACATTACATGCAAAGCAAGATAGTTCAAGCCGTGATTTGGTGTAATTGTGATGATTATGGCTTACAGATCATGAAAACCTCAAATCCACAATCTCAGAAAATTAGAATATTACATGCAATCAGGAAAACAAGGATTGTACATAGAACAATATCGGACCTCTGAAAAATATAAGCATGCATATGTACTCAGTACTTGGTTTGGGCCCCTTTTGCAGCAATTACTGCCTCAATGTGGCGTGGCATGGAAGCTATCAGCCTGTGGCATTGCTGAGATGTTATGGAAGACCAGGACGCATCAACAGTGGCCTTCTCATTCACCCACTCAGCCTGGGAAGGAGGAAAATGTTTCCAAGCAACCAAATACTGGAGTTGACCCCTTCGTTTTCGAGAATCCAAAATTTCTTTAACTTCAAAATGTTGTTCACCTTCAATTAGCAATGGTACAGGGGGATCAACCTGGGTTGGTCTCAAGTCGGAGATATGTTCAGATTTTAACAAACTAACATGGAAAACAGGGTGGATCCGTCTAAGAGTTTTTGGTAATTTCAGTTGGACTGCCACAGGGTTCACAATTCGTTCAATTGAGAAAGGTCCAACATACATAGGTCCAAGCTTTTTTGACTTTTGTGTAGTCTGCAAATATCTGGTGGATAAAAAGACCTTGTCACCCACTTGATATGGTTTTTGTGGAGTTCTCTTTTTATCTGCAAATTTCTTATGAGCTTGATGAGCATCATCTAATGCTTTACGGGTAATCGGCCAGGTAAGCTGGAGCTGTGTTATCCATTCATCTAATGATTGAATGTTAGGTTTCTCCCGTGGAAGCTCAGGTATGGGTGCAAAGTCTTGTCCTGAAGTCACTTTAAACGGAGTAAACCCAGTACTACTATGCACCAAATTATTATATGCCACCTCAGCGAATGGCAATAGGTCAGCCCAATTATCTTGCTGATAATTTATATAGCATCGAAGATATTGTTCCAATACCGAGTTAGTCCTTTCACAAGCCCCATTGGTTTGTGGGTGGTGGGCGGAGCTTAAGCCCTGGGCAGAGCCCAATAACTTCAGGAACTCCTTCCAAAAGTTTGAGGTAAACTGGACACCTGTCTGAGATTATGCGTTCACAACTCCATGTAACCTGTGGATATGTAAAATAAACAGTTTAGCCAATGTTTTCGCAGATGGGATTTTTGGACAAGGTATGAAATGTACCTGTTTGGAAAACAAATCAGTTACTACCCAAATAACTGTATTTCCCCCACTTTCAGGTAATTCCACTATAAAATCCATAGATATTTCCTTCCATGGAGCCGTTGGTCTAGCCACATTTTGTAAGCCTGCTGGTTTATGAGGAGGCCGTTTGGCTGAGGCACAAATAGGACAAGTAGCTACATAAGTCTCAATGTCCTTTTTCAAGGTAGGCCACCAAAATTGCCTTTTAACCAAGTGTAAGGTTTTCATGAATCCAAAATGACCAGCAGCTTTAGAGTCATCAGCTTGCTGTAATATTTGGTTTCTCAGCTTCACTGGCACATATAATTTGGCCCCCACCTATGCCAATCCATCTCTAACTGTACAGTTATTTGAGTGAGCAAGGTACCAATCATCAAGTTTTAGAGCATCTCTTAACTGTGCAGTCAAATCATTTGATAAATCAACCTCCTTCTTTTTCTGGGCTCTGGTAACCACTGGAGCTGCCAACTGTTTGGTTGGGACAATCGGCCATACCACTTCTTGGCAAGCACTATTATATTGAGGTAATCTAGATAAAGCATCTGCCATGAAGTTCTTCCCCCCTGGAATGTACTTCAATGAAAAACTAAAGCACTTAAAGTACTGCGCCCAGCGAACTTGTTTGGGAGACAGCTTCCGAGGCGTTTTCAAAGCCTCCAAATTTTTATGATCCGTCCACACCTCAAATGGGTGTTTCGCCCCCTCTAAGAAATGCCTCCAGGTTAACAGAGCCCAACGAACTGCAAAAGCTTCTTTTTCCCAGATGGCCCATCTTCTTTTGGTTTCCGTTAGTTTATGGGAAGTATATGCACACAATTGCAGAGTCCCCATCTCGTTTGCTTGTAGTAATACTGCCCCGACTGCTACGTCACTCGCATCGGCTTGGATTACAAAAGGAGTGTCCATGTCCGGGTGCTTGAGTACTGGTTCAGCAGCAAACAGTCATTTCAGCTTCTCAAAAGCAGCTTGATATTCCATGGACCATTCCAGGGGTTTACTAGGCTTTGGTTTCACCGCCCCTTTGGTTTTTAGGAGACTTGTGATAGGCATTGCAATCTTCGCAAAAGCAGGGATAAATTGACAGTAAAAATTGGCGAATCCCAAGAAACTTTGAAGTTGTTTCCTGGTGCGGGGAGGGGCCCATTCCAAAACGGCATGAACCTTCCCCGGATCCATTTCTATGCCATCATGTGAGATGCATTAACCTAAATAGTCATTTTTTTCCTGGTGGAATTCACACTTGGACAACTTTTCATACAGCTCAGCAGCTCGAAGTTTTTCCAGAACTGACCACACTAGTTTCATATGTTCATCACGAGTCTCCGTGTAGATTAGAATATCATCAAGATAAACCAATACCCCTTTGTATAGATGTTCATGCAACACCTGATTGATCATTTGCATGAATACTGCAGGGGCCCCCTGTAGGCCAAATGGAAGAACATTGAATTGGAAACAACCCATTGGGCAGTTAAAAGCAGTTTTCTATTCATCCCCTTCCTTAATTTGAACCCGGTAGTATGCTTCCCTCAAGTCGAGTTTTGTAAAAAATTTCCCTTTGGCCAAGTGGACCAACATATCCTTCATCAAGGGGAGGTGGTACACGTTCTCCACTGAAATAGCATTCAGGTTTCTATAGTCAACACATAAACGAAGGGAGCCATCTTTCTTTTCACGGAACAATACTGGGGCTGCTACCCGGGGTCTAGCGGGTTGGATGAAACCACATTCCAAATTCTTATCAATAAATGACTGCAGCTCTTCTAGCTCCTGCAGTGTCATCAAGTACAGTTTCGGTTTTGGGAGTTTCACACTGGTTAAAATTTCAATACTGCAATCTGTTGAACGATGGGGGGGGGGGGAAGCTCATCCGAGGCCTTTTCACTGAATACCTCCTTTAAGTCCCAATATTCCTCCAGAATTTTCTCCTCCCCCTTCAGGTTCTCGGTGCCAGTGGAGGCCAGTTCAGTGGGATTCTTGAGTTTCGGTTGAGATTGCCCCTCCCCTTCTGGGCACTGGTCAGTATGTATGTGCAATGACCCTCTCCTCCAATCAACGTGGGGGTTCCATTTCCGGAGCCAGGGCAACCCCAGTATTAGGGGCCACTCCATCCCAGGAGCCACGATAAAACACAAAGTCTATGCTTCCCCATCGTCATTTCTATTGGTTCCGTTATGAAATGTGCAGGGCTGCCCCCAGCTACCGATCCATCCAATTGGCAAAAGGCTATGAGCGTTTTTAAAGTCTTCAGCCTTAAGCCCATTTTCTCCACTCCCTCCGAGCTGATTGTGCACCCAGAGTCTAACAAGGCCAGCATTTCCCCTTTGGCTTCTGACGCGGGTACCCTTAATTTCACTGGAATGGTCATAGGGCCCTTGCTTGGACTTACCAGTGAGTTGTCTTTCCATTTGGATTCACTCTCTTCAGAAGAGGTTGGAGTTCCCAGCCCCTCTCCTTTCGGAGGGGTGATCTCTACAACCTCCTCTGCTTTAAGCGCTGTTTTGCGAGGCTTTGCTGGGGTTTTTTTCAGGTTTTCTTCCTCCTCCTGGTGCCCCCTTTGGTTCTAGCTTGGCATGGCAATCTGCAGCCCGGTGACCTTCCTTCCCACATCGGAAGCAAGCAGTGGTCTTGGATTTTGCTGCCATTCCTCCCTTTTGAGGTTTTAAGGCTTCTCGAAGGCTGGTGGGGGAGGACTTGCTCCAACCAACCCCCCCCCCCGGCGTCTGTTTCGGGTCAGATCAATTTCCACCTCTGCTACCAGCACGTACCACAGCTACAGCTCATTGGGGTCTCTTCTGGCAATACAGCTTTGATATACATCTTCATTCAACCCACCTTTAAAAGCTTCTATCGGGGCTCCCTGGGACCAGCCTTGAATATGACACACCAACTCTCCAAATTCCTGGGTGTAGTCAGCCACTGATCTCCGCCCCTGATTTATGGTCTTCATCCTAATTCTGGCCTTACGTTCAGCAAGTGGGTCTTCAAACCTGGCCCGCAGCGCAGTCATGAACAGGTCATAATTCATCAGCTGAGGGGCATTATCTTTATGCAAAGTCACCATCCACTTTGCAGCTGTTCCCTCCAGAGCCCTGGTAACACATCTAACTTGGGCTGCTTCCGAGGAAAAATCCCCTCCATATTCCTCCCTATGGCTCCAGACTTGTGCCAGGAAGAATCCTAACTCCTTGGGATCCCCCTCATATTTTACTTCCAATGGAGGCACCTTTGGAGTTCTACGTCTTCTGGCAATTACTCCTCCCGCTGGGGGCCCTTGGGCTGCTGCTGCCTGTTGCGCTAGCCTGGGTTGATTTATGGGGGTGGCTGCTCTAATTCTTCTGCCTGGGGCTGTCTCCCCCTCCACTCCTTCATACCTTTGATCAGTTTGAGGTTCTCTGAAAGCTTCATTTAGAAGATGCAAGGCTTGAGTTAGTAAAAAATTCATTCTTTCCTTCTCCTGCCATGGCTCCTCTCTCCCACGCCGATGGGTAGTGGTCACTCCTGAAGGAGGCCTTTCCTCAGGATCCTTCCAGCCGACTCCCAGGGACCATTTGGGTTTTACAGCTGTTTTTTTCCCCAAGATTTAGTTCCGCTAACAAGTCGGCTTCCCCTGCTTCCTCTAGCAGCAGAGAATCTTGTCCTCCAGTTGCTCCCAGGTCTTCTTGGTCGCTGGCTGGATTCGACGTTGTGTTCAGATTCCCTCGGAAGAAAATGTATTATTTCTCCGGGTGGGCTGGTAATGTGGAGATTCAGAATAATGTCAGCTGGTGCCCCACTCAAAATCCAAGAAAGAAATACTTAGATTCTTTTAATCAGAGAAAAGATATCTTTTACTGGAAATCAAGTGGTAGCAACAAAAGAATTCTGAATCTGAGAAAATGGGCACGTAAATCACATACACAAAGCAATGGCAACGTTCCCATCCCCGACAGCTCAATTGGTTCATCCAATTAAAAGTTGTGAATGTCATCATGTGGGCATCTCCAGGTGGTGATGAGGCTTCTGTCCGTTGACCTTGACATAGTTTGATAAAGGGTTGCAGCTGCGCATAGCATAGGATAGAAACCTAATCAAGAATGTACCTCCCACCCAGCTTATACAGTTCTGGTTTGTAACACCTCCAGCTCACTTCCCATAACCATTCCCCCCTCCTTCCCCCGTTACTTATGACAGCCGAAAGATGCAAAGCAAAGGGAGAAAATCTTGAAAGCTGACAGTGGCTCTTGATGCACTGACTCCAGCCTCAGTCCACTCCCTGTGAAAGTCCCCAACACTTTCGAATGGCCTTTTCCTGACAATCCTCTCCAGGCTGCGGTCATCCCTGCTGCTTGTACACCTTTTTCTTCCACACTTTTCCCTTCCACATAAGTTTCTATTAATGTGCTTTGATAATAGCACTTTGGGAACATCCAACTTCTTTTGCAATTACCGTGTGAGGCTTTCCCTCCTTATGGAGGGTGTCAATGATGGTTTTCTGCACAACTGTCAGGTCAGCAGTCTTTCCCATGATTGTGATTCCTACTGAATCAGACTGAGAGACCATTTAAAGGCTCAGGAACCCTTTGCAGGCGTTATGGCTGAATTAGCTGATTAGATATTCTAGTTTTTTTGAGTTTCACCTGTATTATTAAGTGCTGTACCTGATGATTCTTGACTCTTCATGAATGTATCTTTTCTTTTACGTACACTGGAAGCATTTGCACCAAGACAAATTCCTTGTGTGTCCAATCACACTTGGCCAATAAAGAATTCTATTCTATTCTATTCTATTCTATTCTATTCTATTCTATTCTATTCTATTCTATTCTATTCTATTCTATTCTATTCTTATTGTACTCTGTGACTATAATTAAGTGTTGTACCTGATGATTCTTGACTCTTGACGAATGTGTCTTTTCTTTTATGTATACTGAGAGTATTTACACCAAGACAAATTCCTTGTGTGTCCAATCACACTTAGCCAATAAAGAATTCTATTCTATTCTATCCTACTCTATTCTTATTGTACTCTATGACTATAATTAAGTGTTGTACCTGATGATTCTTTTTTTAAAAAAAGAATTTTATTGATTTTCTACAAACAAACAAGACAAACAAAACATTAAAACTTCAACTTTCTTATGTACATACTCTTATGTGTCGGTTGGTTCATCAGTTTTGTGCATTCATTTTGTAGTCTCCACCTCTGTCAGCCTCAAGATACCTTCCCCTCCTACCTTTCTGCTATTGTTTCATTATTTCTCTCGGCTGTCATGGCAACGGTGGGAGGGGGGATTTTATATGGGAAGAAAGCTGGAGGTGTTTGCATTCCTTGCTAGGCTAGCAACGGGAGGGGGGATTCTTGTCTTTAACTTTCCTTTCTTGGCTATCTTTTTCCTCTTTTGCGCAACTGCGAACTTTTATCAAAATATGTCAAGGTCATTTGACAAGACGCCTCATCACCATCTGGAGATGACCACATGAGCTGTTTCAAAAGTTTTAATTGGAAGAATCATTTGAACTTTGGGGGGTGGGAGCAAACCTATTTCTTTGTATGTGCATTCTACCCGCCAATTTCTCAGTTTCGGAATTGCTTTGTAGCTACCACTTTATTTCCCAGTAAAAGGATAACTTTGCTCTACCCCATGGAGTCTGAGTATTTCTTTCTTGGGATCTAGAAGGAGCGCAGCCTGACAACCTCTCTCCACCCTAGTCTTATTTTATGGCAGAATAGCAAGAGTTGGAAGGGACCTGGGAGGTCTTCTAGTCCAACCCCCTGCTCAGGCAGGAAACCCTGGACCATTTGAGACAAATGGTTGTCCAGCCTCTTCTTAAAAACTCCCAGTGTTGGAGAATTCCCAACTTCTGGAGGCAAGTTGTTCCACTCGTTAATTGTTCTACAGTCAGGAAATTTCTCCTTAGTTCTAAGTCGCTTCGCTCCTTGATGAGTTTCCACCCATTGCTTCTTGTCCTCCCATCTGGTGTTTTGGAGAATAGCTTGACTCCCTCTTCTTTGGGGCAGCCCCTCAAATACTGGAAGACTGCTATCATGTCCCCTCAGTTCTTCTTTTCATTAAACTAGACATCCCCAATTCCTGCAATCATTCTTCGTACAGCCTCCTTAATCGTCTTTGCTGTTTTTCTCTGCACTTTCTAGAGTCTCAACATCTTTTTTCTTATCCTGGTAACCAAAACTGGATGCAGGATTCGAAGTGTGGCCTTTACCAAGGCATTATAAAGAAGTATTAACATTTCACTATCATAAAATGCCCAAATTTTGATTTGACATAAATTGTCAAATCAAATCAAATGAATTTAAAATACTAAGGACAAGAAATTGTGTGGGATTTTGAGATAAAACTTCCAGGTTTGATTAAATACTGTTAATATTTAGTCTTATTATTAACCCTTAGCAAATTGGAATGTTGAAATTATTATGGAACTATGAATAATTCTTAAAAAAATATTAAATAACAGTATTTAGGGACTATAAGTACAAGAAGCAAAGAAATGTTATTTATGTTGAGATGAACTAATGGGAAAATGAGAAATGGATTATGAAAAGAGATTAGCCCTGTTGAAGTTGTGGAAGTTGGAAGATTAGAACTACATATACCTATTTGTATTATGACTGTTACTGTTGCTTAAAATTTTTTGACACAGTCAATGCAATGTCCACTAAATATGTATGTTTATATTGGAAAATAAAAAAACTTATTTGAAAAAAAAATTGCCAGAAGGCTGCAAAGATTCTAAGTGTGAGAACAGTTGTTTTAAGTCTCCCCCCCCCCCCCCCAGAACTATGGTAACTTTGAACACAGTCTCTAAATGAATGCCTGTAAATTGAGGATTTTCTATCCTTCTTTAAATTCCACCAGGAATGCACCAACCACAATTATAATCTTTGAGCCTGGTACTGTCATGAGAGACCTCCAAAATAATTAGATTTGCAAAGGTCAGGGCTCCAGAGAAAATGAAAACAACACAATCTCATCACCCTCTAAAAAAAAAAAAAAAAACAGAAATAAATGTCTTGAGTCCTCCTGATACATAAACTGGTTCACCATTTCCATGGAAAGGACGTAAATAATTATAATAATAATCAGTTTTTCTTTCTCTTCTGATTTCACAATCTCATTTACAGAGAAAAGGAATTTGCTGTGTTTCCCACCCAAATACCAACCAAGGCCAGCCTTACTCAGCTTTTACTCCCCACATAAGGTCACGTAGTAACAACTACCTTCCTTACTGTTTGTAAAAAAAAGTTTAGGTGATCCTATACACAGGAAAACCTCCACTTACAACCCTGACCTAGCCCCAAATTTTCCGTTGCTCCACGAGACAGTTGTTAGATGAATTTTTCAGCCTTCCTCACCACGTTGTTAAACGAATCACTGCAGTGGTTAAGTTAGTCACATGGTCGTTAAAGTGAATCTGGCTTCCCCTTTGACTTGTCAAAAGGTCGCAAAATGGGGATGACGTGACCCTGGGACAATTGCGACTGTCATAACTACGAGGCAGTTGCCACACAGCTGAATTTTGATCATGTGACCACAGGGAATGCTGCAACGGTCCTAAGTGTGAAAAACGGTCCTTTTCCAGTGCCGTTGTTAACTTTCAACTGTCGTTGTAAGTTGGGGATGCTGCAATGGTCATAAATATGAGGCAGTTGCCAAACGTCTGGATTTTTGATAACGTGGGGATGCTGCAACGGTCATAAGGGTGAAAAACAGTCATAACTCAGAAGCCACTTTTTTTTAATGCTGTTGTAACTTTGAACCATCACTAAATGAACTATTGTAAGAAGGGAATGATGTGTACCTGAATGTTTCCTGAACTGGAGGGGACTTTTTTTTCTTCTCTCTCTCTCTGCAAAGATGTTGAAAGCAAGAAGAGAAATAAGAGAGAAAAAGAGAAATAATTTTGAGTTTCCAATCTTCTTTTCTCTTCCTGGCTTGTGCAATTCAGCCCCAGATTGAAAATAGACTAATAATCTATCTATCGAAAAGCAAAATATCCCTTATGCATCATCACAAAATCTCCAGAACTGTAAAGCCTACAAAGTTGAAATTTGGCATGTATGTTCCTCTTGGCTTCTAGGGCCTCAGTAAGAAAGGATTTTTCCAAATGACCGTCAAAGCATTTAGAGCATTTCCTATATTATTATTATTATTATTATTATTATTATTATTATTATTATTATTATTAACATGCTCTGAGGCTAAGGATTTCTACTCCCCTCCCCACCTGAAAAAAAGAAATCTCTTCCAAATGCAAAACATAAGCAGAGGAGTTTCAGTTTCACAGCAGCAAGCAGCTTTAGTACAGAATAGTTGAGCTAAGCCATGCCTAGGCTCCTTGCTGTCTCCTTGCAGCAAATAACCATCAGCAGAAATGCATTTGAAGGAATACACAGAATATCCCCCAATTGCATCTGATTCCAAAAGTTTCTCATATTTTGGCTTCCACATTGTAGCAGAGAGAGAGAGAATTACTCTGCAGAGAGTGAAATTCACAGCTAGACACCAGAATATTCTGGGTTAGGGAAGCGGAGGAGAATCAGAAATGCTAGGACTTGGAATAGCAGCCTAAAATTTGGAAATTAGATTGGGAAGGGACTCCACCACCACTGTCCCCGCAACATCGGTCCCCAAATTGGAAGAGAGACTTTTATCCCCACACCAGAGGGAGTTATTGCACCAAAGGCAGGATAGCCATCAAAATAACAGAAAAAGAGAGTTGGGTGGGACCTTGGAGGTCTTCTAGCCCACCCTCTGCTCCAGACCCAATACCATTCCAAACCCAATTGTAAGGTTCGGCGACGCCATGAGCCAAAAGAAGAATTTAAGCAAGAGGCTTGAGAAAGAACCAGTGTTTAATTTGATCAGAGGAAAGACCTGGGTAAACCGTTCCAAATATATACAAAAGAGACAGGTAAGGGAGGCCACACACACCTTGGGGAAGGTATGGCGTCCTGTTATACAGGGGTGAGATTAAAAAAATCCCAGCCACCGGTTCACTGTCCGGTTGCTGGGTGGGCGGAACTTCCAGGAGTGGCATTTTTCACCTTCCCCAGAGTCCGGAGGCTTCCCTCAGGCCTCTGGGAGGGCGAAAATGGCCTCCCTTGGGCTCCGGAGGCCCTCCGGAAGCCGAAAACACGCCTGTTTCCAAACTTCCGGAAGGCCTGTTTTTCAGAGCCTCCGTGCAAACCCTGCACTTTCCTGCATCCAAAATGCGCTGTGTGGAGACACCTGGGAGGGGAGGAGGTGGGCAGGGCCAGCCGTTTGGTTCAACTACCGGTTTGGGAGAATCTAATGTAAATTTAACACCTGGTTTGGCCAAACTGGTCCAAACCGGCTGAATCCCACCTCTGCTTTTATACCTTCAGAGATATCAGCTTAGTACCCAATTCTTGTTGTGGTTCGCCAGCAGCCGGTGCAGACAGCAGTGGAGTCGGACAGTGGAGAAGAACGGGGACCAGTCTGGGAGTCCAGAGAGGCCTCGGACGAGGGTCCTGCGTCCAATGCAGAGATGGGGCCAGGACTATCTGGGAGTGGGGTGCTGCCTCTGGAGTCTGGCAGCAGTGAGGAAGAGGAACCAGGGGAGCCTGTTCCCAGTGCACGTGTGTGCAGAGCTGCTAGAAGGCGAGAGCAGCTGAAACAGAAGGGGCGACTAGGGAGTAAGGCTGGGAGGTGATTTCCCCTCCCATAAGGGATAAAAGTCAGGCCTAGATGATGAAACCTTTTCAGGAAGCAAAGTAGTTTGATAGATTCCGAGTGCTCTTTGGAGTTCTGGTTGGTTTTTTCTGGTATTTCGGTTAGTTTCTCCGATAATTAGATACTTCTGTTTTTGGCAGCATTCCACAGCACTGAAAGGCATGTGCTTATCTTGGGGAACTGTTTATAATTAGTTCTGGCTGTGAATGAAAGTAATTCCCAACATTGTAATAAAATAGGCAGGTGTGATGAGGGATTCAACAAATTACCAACCATCAACCGACCAATGTCATCCCTGCTGAGGGGGATGCTTCATTGGCAGAGGAACCGAATCATTTCTTTGCTTGCTTTGAAGTGGAGTCATCAGAGACAGATAAAATACAACCACCAGCCAATTGTAGCCCCCACTTCATTGTGGAGGAACAGGAGATGAGAAGCATTCTGAGGGCTGTGGACCCTAGAAAGGCTGCCGGTCCTGATGGTATCTCTGGCTGAGTGCTTAAAGACTGTGCTGATCAGTCAGCTGGAGTTTTTACCAGGATCTTCAATCGGTCTTTACCCCAGTCCACTATTCCATCTTGTTTGAAGGCTTCCGTCACTGTTCCGCTGCCAAAGAAGTTCCCTATCAATAACCTCCACAATTACAGACCCGTGGCACTCACCATCATAATCACTTCACCATCACGAAGTGCTTTGAGAAAATGGTCTGCCGCCACATCATTTCCGATCTTCCGCATACATTTGATAAACACCAATTTGCATACAGAAGAAATAGATCTACGGAGGACGCTAAAGCCATCACTCTTCACACTGCTCTGACTCATCTAGAACAGCGGGAGGGCTACGCGAGGATGCTTTTTGTGGATTTTAGTTCTGCGTTTAACACAATTCTTCCACATAGATTAATGTTTAAACTTCTGGACCTTGGACTTTCTAATTCAATCTGTTTTTGGATTATGGATTATCCCTGGATAAAAACTGACTGATTTACCTGTGAATGACTTTTGGACTGCTTATCTTGAACTTTGCTTAAACTTTCCAGAAGTAAAAACCTACATTTACTTTATCTGTGTGCTGTGTGTGTATTACTTCAACACTACTCTCTATACGTCTCCCTGTAGGCACTCATTCTCCAAACGGGGAATTACCTCAACACACCTGATTCCATCTGTTTTCCTTCATGAAGAAAAGTAAATACTGTCTGATTGGAATCTGTCTGTTTACAAGAAGACGTAAATCTTAGTTAATTACATGACTAGAGATTTACAAGGTAATTAGAGAACTAAGAACGAAGACTTTTCCGTGTATAAAAAGGACAAGACATCATTCTGTATTTTGTAGAATTTTCCTCCCATATTCCTTGTGATGTGCTAGGAACTTCTTCCCAGATTCTTTAACTTTGATCAAAGAATAAAAATCTGCTTTATTTAATTTGCAAGCCTCCGTTTTAGTCTTTGTTTCAGCTCATTTTTTGGCTTAAGTGTACTGCCAGACCTTACACTACTATTATGTTCCTTCACAATCTCTTCTTTAAAATCTCCAGTGTCGGAGCCCCCACAATGTCTGGTGGCAAGCAGTTCCACTGGTTAATTGTTCTCATTATCACGAAGTTTCTCCTTAATTCCATGTTGCTTCTCTTCTTGTTTAGTTTGCATCTATTATTTCTTATCCTGCCCTCTGGTGCTTTGGAGGACAGTGTTCTCACCTAAACTTTGTTCCAAGGAAACAAAAACGAAACAGAGGTAACAGCAAACCCTTTTAATGATTCTTTACGAATATCGTTCCTTCCCAGTGAAAAGGCTGTTTCAAACAAATTGTCTCTGATAATGAGCCTAATTGTCTGTGATAAGAACGAGCTAAGGTGGTGCAAGGCTGCCAAGAACACTAGATAAAGTTGCCAAGAAATATTTCAAACACCAAGAGTTTCCAAACACCAACCAAGATACTCCGAACATCTACCAGGCTTGAGTGCAAAAACTTCTTTGCTTCCTGCAAAGAACTCCGGTTTCACAGCTGGCTTTTATCTTCTTGAAGGAGGGGCCATCAACTTGCAGTCTTACTCCCGAGTCGCCCATGCTGCTGCAGTTGCTCTCTCCTACGAGCAACCCTGTGCGCACGTACACTGGACGCAGGCTCCTCGGGGGCCTCTTCATCACTGCTGCCAGCCTCCACAATCTCAGAAGGCAGCACTCTACTCCCTGATGGTCCTGGCCTCATCCCCGCATCACATGCAGGACCCTCATCTGAGTCCTTGCTCTCCAAGACCTCAGCTGTCTGCACCTGCTGCCAGCGAACCACACCAGACAGATTGAGTCTCTCCTTCTCTGGGACAGCCTCTCAAATACTGGCAAGATGATTTATTATTATTATTATTATTATTATTATTATTATTATTATTATTATTACATCTTTAGTGAGATTCACAGCCTTTGGGGCTGGTTGGTCGCTCAACAGCTCAAGTCCTAACCAAGGACCTAGGAACTGTTCAGGTAGCATTAGAGGATATAAGCTGTTCCAAGTCGGGTGGGTTTTTTTGTAGAATCAGGGTATTCAAATCTGATAAATTCAGGATTTCTGAATAGTGAGGCAGCCCTTTAGGTATTGCTCCAAGGGCTCCAATTACAATTGGGATAACACATGATTTCTTTTTCCAAAGTCGCTCAACTTCAATTTGTAAGTCCCGGTACTTTGTGATTTTTTTTTTTCATTTCTTTTCCTTGTTGTTGTTTTGTTATTATTATTTTCACATTTTTCAATCACCCCTCTCCCACGGAGAGAAAAGGTTAAAAGAAGGAGTTGATTAGGGAAGCATCCTGCAAACTCTTGCCCAATCGACAACATGGAAGAATGTAAACAAGTGGAATATTAATTCATGTTCTAATCTCGGGCTCTTGAGCATGGACAGAGTTTTCAGGAGAAAGGCCTGACAAAGCGACCTTGACTGTGCCAGAATGGTCCGGTCATTAGCAACTCTAAATTTCAACTAATAAATGTTCTGCCCTGCACGTTGGCAATAAAAACCAGAACACCAAATATAAGTTGGGCGGAAGCGATCTTGTAGATGACCCTCACTCTGTCAAGGACCTAGGAGTACTTCTCTCAAACGATCTAAGCCCCAGAGATCGCATTGCCCAAAAGGCATTAAGAGTTATTAACAGTGGTGGAATTCAGCCGGTTTTCACCGGTTCCTGAGAACCGGTTGTTAACTTTCTGAACAGTTTGGTGAACTGGTGTTTGGAAGAAATCATTAGGGCAGAGAACCGGTTGTTAAATTATTTGAATCCCACCACTAGTTGTTAACCTTATTTTGCAAAGCTTCTTCTCCGGCAACATTGAATTGCAAACTAAAGCATACAAAACCTTTGCCAGACCAATTCTCAAATACAGCTTGTCCACCTGGAACCCGCACTGTTTATATCGGACATTAACACGATTGAGTGAGTTCAGAGGTATTTCTTGAGAAGAGTCCTCCACACCTCTACTCTCAATAGATTTCAACTATGTCTCCTGGCTTGAAATTTTGGGCTTGGACAATCTGAAACTGCACCGCCTGTGGTCCGATCTAAGCATGGTACACAAAATTGTCTGCTATAACCATCTTGCCTGTCAGCGACTTTTTTCTCCATTTTCAACCACAATAACACCAATACAAACAACCGGTACAAACTCGATGGCAGAAAATACGACTTCAGCAACAGAGTGGTCAACGCCTGGAACTCATTCCCTGACTCCATTGTTACAGCCTCAACTTCTCACAGCTTCAGCATCAAACTGTCTACCAACATGGACCTCACCCCATTCCTAAGAGGTCCTTAAAGGGGGCATGCGTAAGCACACCAGTGTGCCCACTGTCCCTGTCTTACTGTCCCCATTTATCTATATTTACTTCCTTTGTTCATGTTTATGTTTACATCAACACTTGTTATCTTGTACACGTTTGACAAACAAACAAACAAACAAATAAATAAGAGCTGTTTTCCCAAATGTCAGAATTTTGAACATGTTGTGACAATAGGGATGCTGGAATGGTTGTAAGTGTGAAAAACAGCCATAAGTTGTAGAGTGGTAATTGCAGGAATGTTCCAATCTCGGATGGCAAACCTCAGATAAAGAACGTTTCCAAGCAAATACAACTCAGGTAAACAAAGTCACTAATCTAAAGGAAGATTAGAGAGAGGAAGTAAACATATGTTAGACTTCAACTAGAGATAATTAATTGTATGGATTACTGTGCTAAACAGTAACGAAAGTTAAGCAGTAACCAAAGTTAACCAGTGATGGAGGATAACTAAAAATGTGTATAAATGCAAGACTGGACTCCAATAAAGATCATCATAATTCAGTTGTTCATGATCAAACAACTCGACTGCCTCGTCATTACAACAGTAACATGGCTGTTAAGTGAATCTGGCTTTGCCCCTTGATTTGGCTTGCCAGACGGTTGTGAAAGGGGAATCACGTTACACCACCGTCATAAATCCGAATCAGCTGCCGAGCATCCCAATTCCGATCCCATAACCAGAGAGGATGCGGCTGCAATGGCTGAAAGTGTGAAGCACAGTCCTCCATCACCTTTTTCAGTGCCGTTGTAACTTCGAACGGCCACTGAATGAGAATGGTTGTTAAGCTGAGGGTTACCTGTAACGATGCTACTCTTCCCAGTCTTGGTTTTGCCTCACTTGGACGACTGGTAGTACTCGACTTACGATTGCAATCGGGGTCAGCATTTCCATGGCTAAGGAAGGCCCTTAAGGGAGTCATGGCATTTTTGCCACGGTTATCATGTGGATCACAGCGGTTGTTAAGCGGATCACACTATCATTAAGCAGATCTGTCTTCCCCCACCATGTTTGCCTGTGGGAAACCGGTCAGGACAGTCCCAGCACACAAAATGCCGCAGTCTTCAACTTACAACAGTTCATTTATTGACCATCCAAAATGGCTACGTGACTGAAAAAAAAAAGGTAACTTAGGGACCCTGTTTCAGACTTATGACCATTGCGGCATCTCCATGGTCCTATGATTTACACTTGGCAACCGACTCGCACTTACGGTGGTCACAGCCACTCCCGGGGGCTCAACTGATCCCCTTTTGTGACCTCCCAACAATCCCCAGTCAACAGGGACACCCAATTCACTTAATGGCCGTGTTCCTAACTGAAAAACCGCAGTGATTTGCTTTAACAACAGTGGCCAGAAAGGTCGTAGAAATGGGGCAAAACCCACTTCACTTAACAATGGTGAGGGGAAAAAAATAGAACAGGGCAAAACCCCACTTAAACAAACGTCTCACTTTAACGACAGAAATGTCGGCCTCTGTGGCGGGCGTAACTTGAGGACTACCTGCATAAAAAATCTCCACAGACCATTCTCATCCTGGTCATTCATATTTTGAACAGTTACCATCAGGGAGGCGTTATAGGTGTCTTAAAATGAGGACTAATAGCCTGAGAAACAATTTCTTTTCCAATGCAATAATTGTCTTGAATCAAGCAGTGCATTTGTGATTCAGTCTTAAGTATAGAGTGGCATTTTTAAACTATTTAACTTAATAAATGTTTAGATAGGTTTTAGACTAGGTTTTTATTACTATTATTATTATTATTATTTTAATTTTTAAATACTCTGTAATATGATTGTGATATGGTGTTTGGGGCTCTGTGCTGGAGTAGCTTTCAAATTTCATTTTATTTGTGGAATGCAATGACAATAAAGGTATTCTATTCTATTCTATCCTATCCTATTCTTTCTCTGCTCTACTCTACTCTATTCTATTCTATTCTAAATTTTATTCTATTCTATTCCATAATTCTATTCTATTCTATTCTCCATTCCATATTCTATTCTATTCTATTCTATTCTATTCTATTCTATTCTCCATTCCATATTCTATTCTATTCTATTCTATTCTATTCTATTCTATTCTATTCTTACTCTATTCTATTTCTTATTCTTATTCTATTCTATTCTATATCCGTCGAGAAGCATCGGGCTTTGAATCCCCCGACTGCAAAGGACGGTCATATGAACCTTTGATATCTTTTTATATCTTTTCATATTATAACAAGAGTTGGAAGGGACCTTGGAGGTCATCAAGTCCAACCCCCCCCCCCATGCCCGAGCAGGACAGTCTTTCTATTCCAAATATTAGCCTCTACCTAGGCTCAAACTCACAGCCTCTTTGTGAGGGAGAACTCCACATCTAGGCGCCTCCGGAGCTGCCATAGGTGATACATATGTATGTATGTACGTATGCTGTATGTATATATGAGAATCTGGCATAAGTCCCTTTCTTCAGTCACTAAATGAAACAATCATTCATTCAGAGGCTGAAAATATTGACACTGGGGAAAAACCCCACCCTGATTTAATGCCAGGTCCAGATTTACCAATGTACATATTTCAATTATTTCACCATTATAAATGATGTTCTTCTTATCAAATCTAACAAATACAACAATAATCACATTCCCATATACATAATAATATCACGTATAATTTCTTCAAGGGCTCTAATTTAATGACTTTCTTTAATTTAATTGCTTTAATTTCTCAAATTGCTCTATAAATATATCAAATCTCTTTTAATTTGTTTTATTCTCTATCCACCGATAAAACAGATTCCATACCATACAGTTTCTTCTTTTTCTTTGATTGCTAGTCTCAATCTCTTCATTTCTGCACATTCAAATATTTTTTTCAATTATTTTTTCCCCTCCATTGGTATCTTATCATTCTTCCAGTTTTGGGCAAATACAGTTCTAGTCGCTGTTAAAAACATGTATAATTAAATAAACCTTTTCTTTACTGTAGCCTTCCTTCTGGAACTATTCCTAGTAGGAAAATCTCACATTTTAAATCTATATGTTGTTTAATCCTTTTTCCCAATCATGTGTGCCTTTTAGTCCAATACCTTTTAAGCCTCCATGCAAGTCCACCACATATGATAATATGTTCCTGGCGTTTGATGACATTCCCAACAACATTTGACCTTCTTCTCTTCAGATAACAGATAATCAGAGTTGGAAGGGACATTGTAGGTCATCTAGTCCAACCCCCTGCCCAAGCAGGAGACCCTACACCATTTCTGACAGAGGCCAGTCCAGTCTCTTCTTGAAAGCCTCCAGTGATGGCGTTCCCACAACTTCTGAATAACAGAATAATAACAGGTTAGCAGAGGTTGGAAGGGACCTTGTAGGTCATCCAGTCCAACCCTCTGCCCAAGCAGGAGACCCTACACCATTTCTGACAGATGGCAATGCAATCTCTTCCTGAAAGCCTCCAGGGATGAAGCTCCCACAACTTCCGAGGGCAACTTCTGTTCCATGGGCTGATTGTTCTCACTGTCAGAAAGTTTCTCCTTATTTCCAGGTTGAATCTTTCCTTGGTCAGTTTCCATCCATTACTCCTTGTCGGACCTTCAGGTGCTTTAGAAAATAGCTTGACCCCTTCCTCCTCTCTGTGGCAGCCCCTCAAATATTGGAAGACCGCTATCAGGTCTCCCCTGGTCCTTCTCTTTACTAGACTAGCCAGGCCCAGTTCCTACAACCGTTTGTCGTATGTTTCAGCCTCCAGTCCTCTAATCCTCCTAGTAATCCTCTGCACTTTTTCTAGAGTCTCTGTTAAGCCTGTGTTCCCCAACCAGAGTTAAGGAGACAAGCTAAACAGAATGTGCAGCGTTAGTCAGATAGGCACACAGATAAATGAGTGAGATAAGTTTGTATGTTTGTTAATATACAGTAAAAATAACAGATACGCTTGTGCTATCAAAAATATAATTTATTCCATTTAGAGATTATAGCATAGTCAAAATAACAGTCCATTAGTCATGTATCGTTTTAGTCAGTCCATTCAAGGATATTCAATTAGCAAAGCCCGTGTAGAATATCCAATGTCAGTTCACTTACAAATAAATCAGTCCTTTTTCTCTCTCCCGTTCCAGTAGGGAAAAACGCAATTTTCATCCAGTAATTAGGGATCAAAAAGCCAGAGAGAGCAAGCTGACGTTCCTTGCTTCTTTTATAGTGCTTTCACAACCACTCCCTTAATTACATTCCTACAGTTAAAGTTGCAGACACTTTAACTAATAAACCATGATAACATATTTATTATTTTACCTAAACCAGTTAGGGTAAACAATGTTATCCCTAACAGTCTCAACATCTTTTTATAGTGTGGGTGACCAAACCTGGATGCAGGACTCTAGGTGTGGTCTTACTAAGGCTTTATAGAGTGGTATTAGTAACTCCATTGATCTCGAATGTATCCCTCTGTTAATACAACTTAGGATTGCATTGGCTTTTTTGGCTGCTGCTGCACATGGCTGGCTCCTGTTTAGCTGGTTGTCCACTAAGACTCCAAGATCCCTCTCCCAGTTCCTGCTATTGAGCCTGGTTTCACTCAGTCTATATGTGTCCTTTGGGTTTTTCTTGCCTAAGTGTAAGAGTTTAATTTTCTCTCCATTGAGTTTCATTTTGCTAGATATGGCTCTCTTCCTACCTACCTACCTGGACTCTCCAGGTGTTGCAAAACCAACCAACAGCACCCAACCAACCAACCACAATGAAGAACGGTTAGAGGAACTGGGCTTGGCTAGTCTAGGGAAGAGAAGGACCAGGGGAGACAGGATAGCAGTCTTCCAATATTTGAGGGGCTGCCACAGAGAGGAGGAAGGGGTCAAGGTATTTTCCAAGGCACCCGAAGGCACCAGACAAGGAATAATGGATGGAAACTGAACAAGGAGATATTTAACCTGGAAATAAGGAGAAACTTTCTGACAGTGAGAACAAGCAACCCATGGAGCAGAAGTTGCCCTCGGAAGTTGTGGGAGCTGGCTGGGAAAGCGATTCTCTCCCCCAGCAACCTCCCCGGCTCTGGGTTCGAGGGAGGAAGCGGCACTCTGCACACGCCCCGGAGCCCCACTTACCTGTCCCGAGCTCTGAGAAAGCGGCAGCGGCGCCATCCAGGACCAGTGCCAGGAGGAGGAGAAGCAGCAGCAGCCGCCGTCGTCCGGACAGCGGAGGAGGAGAAGACCCCAGACCCTTCCCCAGGCCGGGGGTGGCGGGACCTCCGAGGCCAACCCAGCGCCGCATGGCCACCCCCGTCGCCGTCACTGAACGGAGCGGCAGCAACCGCTGCGCTCGCTCCCTCGCGGCGAAGCTCCGCTTTCTCTTTCGCTTTGCGCTCCCGGGGCGGGGATTGCGCGCAGGAGGAGAAGTTCCTTTGCAAAAGGGGGCCGAGGTCTCTGAGCGTGGGCAGAGGGCGGCTAAGAACAAGCGCTGAGCACCCCACCTCGCTCCTTCTTTGCAGCGGGCGCCAGGTTGGGGAAGGCAAGGCGGCTGCGCCCTGGGACTGAGAACCCGGCAAAGGGGAGGGATTTTTAAGGGGGGGGGGTTGAACTAGATGACCTACCAGGTCCCTTCCAACTCTGATTATCTGTTATCTATTGCAAGGAGGGGGGTCGGACGGAGGGAAGAGGGGGGAGCGCGTCAAGCCGGGTTCCCACGACCCTGGGTTGGCCCGCGTGGCTGATGCGTGCAAAGGAGCTTCGTGGGTTGCGCACACGCGGGGCGGCGGGAGGAGGAGGTGCACGTCAATTGCAAGCTGGGCTTGGCAGGACCCGGGTTGCCCTACAGCGAGGTGTAGGTTCTCCTGCTTGGGCGGGCGGGGTGGAGCGTGGGGGGGAGGTTGGACTAGATGACCTACAAGGCCCCTTCCAACTCTGATGCTCTGTTGCTGTATCGAGTCAGCCTCCCGGCGAACCAGAAGAGGAACCTTGCGGGCTCAAGGCCAGTAAGCCAGGTTATCCCGGGTTATTGGGGGGTGGGATGGGGTATTGGTTGCTGGAGAGAGGATGTTGTGGTCTTTTGGACTTATTTTTTTAGCTTTTTTATTGCGAGAAAAGGGTCAAGCAGAAAAACAATAGCTAAATCAAGGAAGTACCAAGGAGGGGGGAAAAAACCCATCCAATCACAACCGACAAGGCAAAGGTTGACTACAAATAGGGAGCAAACCCTTGCAACACTGATGGTGTTACCTAGTTGGGTCATGAAAGGTCTTCAAGAAAACAACCGAGCTCACCAAAGATGCCATAGTTGTTGTTTTTTCTCCTTTTCTCTCTCCTTCTCCTTCTTCTCCTAATCTGACTCTTTCCCCCCTTCTCCTTTCTCTCTCTTCCTCCTTCTTCTTCCCCTTCCCCTTCCCTTCCTTTCCCTTTCCTCTCCTTTTCTTCTTCCCTCCCTTCTCCTCTTCCTCCTCCTCTCTGCAAACCCCACTTCCTTCAGCACTGATGATGTTACCTAGTTGGGTGATCAGATGTCTGCACAAAAACAACTGAGCTCACAGACCGCAAGGAGCCTACAGTTCTCCCCATCTCCTCCTCCTCCTCTTCCTTCTCCCACTCACAATTGTTCGGATTTATTCTTGAACATTCTTGCTATTTTTGTGGGGGGAAATGCCACCTGTAAAACATCTTATACAAATTTTCTTTATAGGCTGTTGACATTGTCATTTTATAATTTTGAGACCACAATTTTTGCCATTTCTCTAAATCAATCCCATATCCAAAATTCTTCCCCCAAGCAATCATAGTTTCTTTAACTTGTTCTTCTTCTAGTTTAATTTCTAATAGATATCCACACAATTTTTTAATCACCTTTTCATCGGTACCTGTCAAAATCTTATGTAAGTCAGTCAATTTATCATAGAAACCTTCTGTTTTAGAATCTTTATCATACCTTGAATGTATTGGCGCATATGAAAACCAATTCATCTTCATACCTTGTTCCTCTAGTTTTGCATAGATTTAAGTTTGCCCTTTTCATTCAGTATTTCACCATATTTGTTTGTTCCTTTTTGTATATTATAGGATACGAAAATGCTTCAATAGTCGATAACCAGACTGGAATTTTCAAATAACATTGTCTTCTAACCTTCTCCCAGTTTAACCACAGAGACTCCCCTATATAATGTCTTCTAAAATAGCCCTGTGTTTTAGTTTCTTTGTACCATAAAAAAGCATGCCACCCCAACAACAAATCATGTCCTTCTAATGTCAACAGTCTAGCATTTCTTAGTGTTATCCATTCCTTAACCCACATCAGATTTGTAGCTTGGTAGTACAATTCCCAATTAGGCAAACTCCTAATATTCCTTCCTCCACAGCCAATTATCCCCACAGCAACAACCCTGTGTGGTGGGTTGAGCTGAGAAGGAGGGACTGGCCCAAAATTAACCAGGCGGCTTTCATGCCTAAAGTGGGACTAGAACTCACCATCTCCTGGTAATTGGCCCAAGTCACCCAGTTAGCTTTCATAAGGCGGGACTAGAACTCCCTGTCTCCTGGTTTCTAACTTTGTGCCTTAACCATTAAAATAGATATTTTCCAGGTCTGTGTTGTAGTAGCCAAATGAATATTTTCTCCCAGATTTTCATTTTTGCCCATGATGTCAACATTTCTGAAAATAGCACATTTCTAAAGCTTCATATTTTTTTTTTAAAAAAATCTGCAACTAAGACTTATATAGCTCTTTTGCTTTCAAATGCATCCCTGAAATGGATTTCTCCCTAAAATTGTGCACTAAACCTGTATCTTCCATCAGTAAAAATAAAAAAAATAGCAGAAACCCAAAAGGCAACTGGTAAAATTTTCACATGGGAAGGATGAGAATAAAACAAGAACTGGCAAAGAATACGTTTCTGAAAGTTCCATCAAGATTTCAGGGGAAATTCTCAGGAAAATCCATTCGTTGGATGAGCAGCTGTGTTTTCCCGACGCAAAATATTGACTGTAGATGTCAAAAATCCTCTCTTCAAACAGCGAATGATAAATAATGTTGAGATGGTTGCTAGGGCAAATATTGTCCTGTTTATTCTGGGATAACAAACACAGTGTCAGAATGCAGAACTTTTTTTTTCCCTATAAAAGTAATTCGAGGCCAAACGGGAATTCTTATCTGAATTTTGTATACAGGCCAACTTCCTAAAGATTTTACATTCAAGCAAACAAGAAAAGCAGAGATGATTTACAACTGTGTTTCACTGTGTTTTATAGTTTCACTCGAGATTTCTCAATTTTTATTGCATCTGTCAAAAGCTGTAAATTTATATATGTGTGTGTGTATGTACGTGTGTATGTACGTATGTATGTACGTACCTACCTGCCTACACACATGCACACACACACATATAAATAAATAAATAAAATGTTCTGGGTCCTAGTTAAAGGTAGCCCCCCACAATTCAATTAGTGACTGTTCAAAGTTACAATGGCACTGAAAGAAAAGGGACTGACGACCGTTTTTCACACGAGTGTTGCAGCTTCCTCCTGGTCGCCTGATCAAAATTTGGACACTTGGCGACTGATATTTATGATGGTTTCACTGGTTAATTGCTGTCACTGTCAGGAAGTTTCTCCTAATTCAAGGTTGCTTCTCTCCTTGATTAGAATAGAATAGAGTGGAGTGGAGTGGAGGTAGAGCAGAGCAGAAAAGAGCTAGAATAGAGTATTAGAATAGAATAGAATAGAATAGAATAGAATAGAATAGAATAAGATAAGATAAGGAATAGAATAGAGTTAGAACAGAATAAAATTTTAGAATAGAATAGAATATAGAGTAGAGTAGAGACAGAATAGAATATTAGAATAGATTAGAAGATAGAATAGAATGAAATAGGATAGGATAGGATAAGGAATAAAATTAGGAAAGGATTTGGAAGGGCCCTTGGTCCAGTCCTCTGCTCAGGCAAGAGACCCTATCCCATTTCAGACAAGTGACTGGCCAGTCTCTTCTTAAAAACCTCCAGTCAAGCTGTTCCACTGGCTAATTGTTATCACGGCCAGGAAATTCCTCCTTAGTTCTGAGTTGCTTCTCCCCTTGATGAGTTTCCATCCATTATTTCTTGTCCTGCCTTCAGGGGCTTTGAAGAATAGATTGACACGCCACTCCCTTCTTTGGGGCAGCCCCTCAAATACTGGAAGATGGCTATCCTGTCACCCCGAGTCTTTCCTTTCTAAAGTAGGTCTAAACTAGACCTACTCAGTTCCCGCATTGTTCTTTGTATTTGGCACGGCGTGGACTTTTGGTCTGAAAACCCTGTTAACAGCTGCAGTTCAAGAGTTCACTGTTTATTCCTGCAATTTGTCGATAAAGACCTCACCCTTTTTTCCAAATATGACAGCTCTCTGGGTCAAATGTGCTGTCAGGTCATATATCAATCAAGGGGTTTCCTCAGAGGACTTGACTTTTTCAGCCAGATGTCAGGTGGAATTTCTCCGTCATCCAGCTCATGGTTGTTCCAAGGGGGTTTTAGTTTTCATTTTCAAAGAGGCATCTGGACTTTCTGGTTTTTCTCTGAAGGCCTTTTGCTTCGCATCCAAGAAGCGGAAGACTTCAGAAAATCTTTATATGCCAACGGGTTGTTCCCGACTGAAGAAAATAGAAAATAGAAAGAACTGAATTAAATTGAGTAGCAGAATAGAATAGAAATAAAACTAGAATAGAATAAAATTTAATAGAAAACAGGAAGAATAGAATAGAAAACAGAATAGAAAATAGAATTGAATTGAATTGAATAGCAGAATAGAACAGAATAGAAATAAAACTGGAATAGAATAGAATAGAAAACAGGAAGAACAGAATAGAATAGAAAACAAAGAATAGAACAGAATAGAAAACAAAGAATAGAACAGAATAGAAAATAGAAAGAATTGAACTGAAATGAATGGCAGAATAGAATAGAATAGAAATAAAACTGGAATAGAATAGAATAGAAAACAGGAAGAACAGAATAGAATAGAAAACAGGAAGAACAGAACAGAATAGAAAACAAAGAATAGAACAGAATAGAAAATAGAAAGAATTGAACTGAAATGAATGGCAGAATAGAATAGAATAGAAATAAAATTAGAATAGAATGGAATAGAATAGAAAACAGGAAGAATAGAATAGAAAATTGAATTGAATTGAATTGAATAGCAGAACAGAATAGAAATAAAACTAGAATAGAATAGAAAACAGAAAGAATAGAATAGAATATAGAATGGAGAAAGAATTAGAAATAGAAATAATAGAAATAGAAAAGAATGGAATAAAATGGAATGGAATTCTTTTATTGGCCAAATGGGATTGGACACACACAAGGAATTTGCCTTCGGTGCCGAAGCGCTCAGTGTATATGAAAAATACATTTATCAAGAATGGGGGTGCAGGGGGTGCACTCATATGCAGGGTTGGGGTGCATGCATGGAGACGGGGCACATGCACAGGGGGATGTGCAGATATTGCATTTTGGGGCTGCGCGTGCTTTGGGCCCTCGGTGCCGAAAAGCTTAGCCATCACGGGTATAGCGTCACCCTGCATGAGTCGCGGGGGGCGGGGTTGGACTAGTAGACCTCCAAAGTCCCTTCCAACTCTGTTATTCTGTTAATACATAAGTCCCCTCTCACTTGCCCACTGGAAAAGTTGAGTTAGGTGAGGCCTGCCGTCCTTTCTGTGGCCCCGCGTTTCCATGATTCTGAAGTCCGCGGTTCCATAAGTGGAATCTTGGAAATCTTCCTGTAACCGCTCCAACTGTCACTCCAAAACTTAATTCAGGTGGCTGAATGACTCACAACTGTTGTCCCCCAAATAGATGGAAGGTGTGCTGGTCACACCTCATGTCTACCAATGAAGGACGACCTTGGATTGTTGCTGTTAGGAATGCCGCTGGATTCCCCTCGATCTCCAGCTGGTCTCAAACCTTGGGGAGTTCTGTAAGAGGGGTTCTCTTGAAGTTCTGCTCTCCCCCAGCAGTTTAAGATCGTTCCCGAGAGTCTAAATTCCTTTCTCTACTGGCCCAGGTGATGTTTGCTCCTTTTTTTTTCAGGGTGGGTGGGTGGGCTTCTGTTGGACCTGCAACTTAAGCTGGGTTTACACAAACTGGCTAAGCTCAGTGAGTTAGTTTGTTAGATTTCCAGTGGCTTTAATTGGTACCTTTAAAGTTTAGCACCCTGAGTTTGGCATGTAGCTGACAAGAAACTAATCCTTGAATGAGAGAGAGAGAGACAGAGAGACAGAGAGAGACAGAGAGACACAGAGTGAGACAGAGAGACAGAGAGACACAGAATGAGACAGAGAGAAAGAGACAGAGAGAGACAGACACAGTGAGACAGAGGCAGAGAGACAGAGAGAGAGGGAGAGGAAGAGACAGAGAGGAAGAGAGAGACAGAGGCAGAGAGACAAAGAGGAAGAGAGAGAGGAAGAGAGAGAGACAGAGACACAGAATGAGACAGAGAGAAAGAGACAGAGAGAGACAGACACAGTGAGACAGAGAGAGAGGGAGAGGAAGAGACAGAGAGGAAGAGAGAGACAGAGGCAGAGAGACAAAGAGGAAGAGAGAGAGGAAGAGAGAGAGACAGAGACACAGAATGAGACAGAGAGAAAGAGACAGAGAGAGACAGACACAGTGAGACAGAGAGAGAGGGAGAGGAAGAGACAGAGAGGAAGAGAGAGAGACAGGCAGAGAGACAGAGAGGAAGAGAGAGAGGAAGAAAGAGAGACAGAGAGACACAGAATGAGACAGAGAGAAAGAGACAGAGAGAGACAGACACAGCGAGACAGAGGCAGAGAGACAGAGAGAGAGGGAGAGGAAGAGACAGAGAGGAAGAGAGACAGAGAGGAAGAGAGAGAGGAAGAGAGAGACACAGAGAGACACAGAATGAGACAGAGAGAAAGAGACAGAGAGAGACAGACACAGTGAGACAGAGGCAGAGAGACAGAGAGAGGGAGAGGAAGAGACAGAGAGGAAGAGAGAGACAGAGGCAGAGAGACAGAGAGAGAGGGAGAGGAAGAGACAGAGAGGAAGAGAGAGACAGAGGCAGAGAGACAGAGAGGAAGAGAGAGAGGAAGAGAGACACAGAGAGACACAGAATGAGACAGAGAGAAAGAGACAGAGAGAGACAGACACAGTGAGACAGAGGCAGAGAGACAGAGAGAGAGGGAGAGGAAGAGACAGAGAGGAAGAGAGAGACAGAGGCAGAGAGACAGAGAGGAAGAGAGAGAGGAAGAGAGAGAGACAGAGAGACACAGAGAGACACAGAATGAGACAGAGAGAAAGAGACAGAGAGAGACAGACACAGTGAGACAGAGGCAGAGAGACAGAGAGAGAGGGAGAGGAAGAGAGAGACAGAGAGGAAGAGAGAGACAGAGGCAGAGAGACAGAGAGAGAGGGAGAGGAAGAGAGAGAGAGAGAGGAAGAGAGAGACAGAGGCAGAGAGACAGAGAGAGAGGGAGAGGAAGAGACAGAGAGGAAGAGAGAGGCAGAGAGACAGAGAGGAAGAGAGAGAGGAAGAGAGAGAGACAGAGAGACACAGAGAGACACAGAATGAGACAGAGAGAAAGAGACAGAGAGACAGACACAGTGAGACAGAGGCAGAGAGACAGAGAGAGAGGGAGAGGAAGAGAGAGAGAGAGAGGAAGAGAGAGACAGAGGCAGAGAGACAGAGAGGGAGAGAGAGAGGGAGAGAAAGAGAGAGAGAGAGGAAGACAGAGGAAGAAAGAGAGGCAGAGGCAGAGAAACAGAGAGGAAGAGAGAGAGGAAGAGAGAGACAGAAACAGGCAGAGAGACAGAGAGAGAGAGGAAGAGAGAGAGACAGAGAGAGAAGAAGAGAGAGAGGCAGAGAGACAGAGAGAGGAAGAGAGAGAGGAAGAGAGACAGAGAGAGACACAGAGAGAGAGGAAGAGAGAGAGAGAGAGACAGAGAAGAAGAGAGAGAGGCAGAGGCAGAGAGACAGAGAGAGGAAGAGAGAGACACACACAGAGAGAGGAAGAGAGACAGAGAGAGAGAGAGAGAGAGAGAGAGAGAGAGGAAGAGAAAGAGAGAGAGAGGAAGAGGAAGAGAGAGAGAGGAAGAAAGAGAGGCAGAGGCAGAGAGACAGAGAGAAGAAGAAAGAGAGAGAGAGGAAGAGAGACAAACAGACAGACAGAGAGAGAGAGGAAGAGAGAGAGAGAGACAAACAGACAGACAGATAGACAGAGAGTGTTTTTTACCTGGCTACTTGGCCCACCTGGAAATATGACTTACAAAGTCATTTTGGCAAAGCAAAGACATGTTTATTAAAGGGGATCGATCAATAATTTTTATACAGAAACAAGCGATACATACTGTAGATTTGGGACAGTCAATATGTCAGAAAGCAAGAGATCAAACAAAGGAAGACATGGATGAGATGGGAGAATTAAACAAGAGAAAACAGTGATTCTGGATTAGATAGCTAGGTAGGGTGGGTAGGGAGAGAGAGAGAGAGAGATGATTGACAGACAGACAGACAGACAGATATAGATATAGATATAGATGGATGAGAGAGAGAGAGATAGCTAGATAGATAAATAGATAGATGAGAGAAGTGGTCCTCCACTTCCAACCACAATTGAGCCCAACATTTTTGCTGCCGTGCGAGCATTGTTGAGTGAGTTTTGCCCCATTTTACAACCATTCAAGTTGTCAAGTTGAACCACGGCGGTTCTTAAGTTAGTATCACGGTTGTGAAGTGGATCTGGCTTCCTTGTGAACTTTGCTTGATTAAGTTGCTTAGTCTCAAAAGGGGATCAGGTGACACAGACCCCGGGACCCTGCAACCATCATAAATATGAGTCACTTGCCCAGCATCTGAATTTTGATCAGGTGACCATGGGGGAATGCCGCAACAGTCCACAAGGCTTGAGTGCAAAAGCTTCTTTGCTTCCTGCAAAGAACTCCGGTTTCTCAGCTGGTTTTTAATCTCTTAAGGGAGGGGCCGTTCCCTTGCAGCCTTACTCCCGAGTCGCCCGTGCTGCTGCAGATGCTCTTTCCTTCGAGCAGCCCTGTGGAAAATGGACCTAAGTCACCTTTTTCAGTGCTGTTATAACATTTGCGTCTCTCCACCACCGGGAAAATATTTCAAGCAGGCATCCATTCAAAGAAAGCCGGACAGCTCCATTCAGAGGTGGTATTCAACCGGTTCGAAATGGTTCTCGAGAACCAGTGGCGGAAATTTTGAGTCATTCAGCAAAGGCTTCACCCACCCACCCCCGCCGTTATCTCTCCTGTTGTTGTGGTTTGCCGGCAGCAGGTGCAGACAGCTGAGCACTCAGATGGGGGGCCTGCACGTGATGCAGGGATGGGGCCAGGACCACCAGGGAGTGGAGTGCTGCCTTTGGAGATTGTGGAGGCTGGCAGCAGTGAGGAAGAGGTGCCTGTGCCAAGTGCGCGTGCCCACAGGGCTACTGGAAGAAAACAGCATCTGCAGCAGCACAGGTGACTCAGGAGAAAGGCTGCAAGGTATTGGCCGCTCCCTCAAGAGATAAAAGCCAGCTGAGAAACCGGAGTTCTTTGCAGGAAGCAAAGAAGTTTTTACACTCAAGCCTTGTGGACGTTTGTACGATCTTATTTTGTGTCGAGACTCTTTGTGTTTGGAATATTTCTTGGCAACTTTATCTAGCATTCTTGGCAGCATCACCTTGGCAAGGCTCGTTTTTATCAGAGACAATTAGTTTGAAACAGCCTTTTCACCGGGAAGGAACGGAATTAGTAAAGAATGGTTAAAAGGTTTTGCTGTTACCTCTGTTTCGTGTTCATTTCTTTGGAACAAGGTTTGGGTCAGAACATTTATATTCCCTTGTTTTTTAGCTCAGCTGATTTGCATGGCAGAGTGGATTGCCGTGCCTCAGCTGAGCTAAAAAGCAGCTCACCTCACTAGTGCTGACAAAGAGGGTGATGTTTGAATCCTGCGTGTGCAGGCGAAGTGCTCTCTCATAGGACCGGCAGGAAAAAAATGCGGAATCCCACCAATGGCTCCATTCATAAGCAAAGTGCTATCAGCTGCAGGTAGCTGAAGATGATCGGATGAAAAGCAGAAAAACAAAAGCTCCTAAAATCTATGCTTCACAATGAACCTGGGCATCTAAATCGCAAAGGCCCTTAGAACCGCATCAAAACCCACCCACTCTTCAGACTGTTTTGTCAGCTGTCCCAAAACGAAATGCTGTGTCACTTCACTTTTAAATCCGAACTAAAGGGAGACCTCCTTTCTAACTGCCTCCCATTCGTTTCTTCTGCATCTTTCTCCTAGCTTGGAGGGAGGCACAGATTATTGTTCCAACAGGGAAAAATATTTAACAGATAACAGATAATCAGAGTTGGAAGGGACCTTGTAGGTCATCTAGTCCAACCCCCTGCCCAAGTGGGAGACCCTACACCATTTCTGACAAATGGCAGCCCAATCTCTTCTTGAAAGCCCCCAGGGATGAAGCTCCCACAACTTCTGTTCCATGGGTTGATGGTTCTCACTGTCAGAAAGTTTCTCCTTATTTCCAGGTTGAATCTCTCCTTGGTCGGTTTCCATCCATTATTCCTTGTCTGGCCTTTGGGTGCTTTGGAAAATAGCTTGACCCCTTCCTCCTCTCTGGGGCAGCCCCTCAAATATTGGAAGATGCTCTCCTGTCTCCCCTGGTCCTTCTCTTCCCTAGACCAGCCAGGCCCAGTTCTTGCAACCGGTCATCGTAAGTTTTAGTCTCCAGTTCCCTAATCATCCTGGTTGCTGTTCTCTGTACTTTTTCTAGAGTCTCAACATCTTTTTTATAATGTGGTGAACAAAGCTGGATGCAGGACTCTTGGTGTGGTAAATTTACAATATTTTTTTTTATCTGCAGGTTGATTCTATGCATGATGAGCAGTTTCTATTTGACGCACGAGGTGCATTTCTCTCCCCATCCGAACCTGGTAAATAAAAAAATCTCTCTCTTTTTTTTTTTTTTAACTGAAGGAAGGAAAATTTTGTTTTATCAGTCTCATTATATACAGTACATGTCCAGCAGATAGTTGTTCTCATAAAACATCGCTCATTCAGAAGACTGAAGGGTGATAAACACAGCTCAAAAGATCATTGGTTGCCCTCTGCCCTCCCTGGAAGACTTAGCCAAGTCCCGCTGCCAAAGCAGAATCAAGGCCATTATAGAAGACCCCTCACACCCTGGCAATTATCTTTTTGACCTGCTGCAGTCTGGATGGCGCTTTAGGTCAATAAAATCCCACACCACTAGACTAACAAATAATTTCTTTCCCTGGGCCATCCGAACCGCAAATAAACACGAAATCACTACCTTATTAAGATGTGAAAAGATGTGAAATCTCAATACCCTATTCGGATGTATAATAACATATTACAGTACAATCCATCTCTTGTGTATTATACTCGGCTAAGCATTACAGTCAATGTTGGATGTATATTTTGTGCATATTCGTAGACATTGTACTCTCAAATTGCAAATGGAGACGTGGGTACTCTATTTTTCTTCAATTGGTTTTATTGTATTGCGAACAGTTGCTGGGGTGCATCCCCAGTTCCGTTGTACTTGTACAATGACAATAAAGTTCTTCTAATTCTAATTCTAATTCAACACAGCTTCAAGAATGTTCTTTCCAAAATCTAACTTTGGTTAGTTTCTCAACGTTGGCAACTTTAAGACATGAAGACTTCAACTCCCAGCTGGCTGGGGAATTCTGGGAGTTGCAGTCCACATGTCTTAAAGTTGCTGAGAGGGCTGGGAAATCATTGGAGTTTGAGTTCACCTCTCTTCAAGTTGTTAAGAGAGGTGTGGAATTCTGGGCATTGAAGTCTACTGCTCTTCAAATTGTTGCAACAGCTAGGGAATTCTGGGAGTTGAAATCCACCCATCTTCAAATTATTGAGATAGCTGGGGAATTCTGGGAGTTGAAGTCCACCCATCTTCAAATTATTGAGATAGCTGGGGATTTCTGGGAGTGGAAGTCTACCCATTTTCAAGTTCTTGAGATAGCTGGGGAATTTTGGGAGTTGAAGTCCACTCATGTTCAAGTTCTTGAGATAGCTGGGGAATTCTGGGAATTGAAGTCCACCCATCTTCAGGTTATTGAGATGGCTGGGGAATTCTGGGAGTTGAAATCCACACAACTTCAAGCTATTGAGGGAGCTGGGGAATTCTGGGAGTTGGAGTCCACCTATCTTAAAATTGTTGGGAATTGAAGTCCACTACCCATCTTCAAGGTGTTGACTGCAGCTGTGGAATTCTGGGAGCAGGCCCATCCATCTTAAAGTTGCTGAGGCAGCTGGAGAATTCTGGGAATTGAAGCAAAGGTGGGTCTTCAGACGGTTCCGACAGGTTCTGGAGAACCGGTAGCAGAAATTTTGAGTAGTTCAGAGAACCGGCAAATCCCACCTCTGACTGGCCCCGCCAACCCCATCTCTTCTCTGCCTCCCATTGAGTCCCAGCTGATTGGCTGCCCTACACAGGAGAATGGAGCTGGAAAGCAGGTTAGTGGGGCGGGGAGGGAATGGGGATTTTGTAGTATCCTTCCCCTGCCACGCCCACCAAGCCATGCCCACAGAACCAGTAGTAAAAAAAATTTTTGAATCCCACCACTGAATTGAAGTTTCCCCCATCTTCAAGTAGCCAAGGTCGAGAAACTGGGCTAGATAATGTCTTTCTCAACTTGATCCTCCTTCACATAGGGTTGAAGTTCCTCAAAATTTCTCCCCAGCTTCTGTGCTTACACAGAGTTAGCGCACGGTAGAGTCCCAAAAGGGCTTTTCAAAAGGCAACCGGACTTCCTTGTTCTTTTTTTTTTTTTTTAATGTTTTACTTCCCATCCAACAAAGAAACTTCTTCATTTGTGAGGTGAACTGTGAGGTGCATGGAGGTGGCACATCACAATGCCTGGGCCAAAGCCAAGGAAACTGATTAGTTAAGCAGCCCAGCCTTCAAACAAGGGAAGAAGGGAAGAAGATATCCAGGTTTTTCTCCAAAATCAAGGAAATGGGATGCCTAGAGAGATTCTCAGTCCTCCAGGTCGTGGGTGTTCCCAAAGGTGCTTTTATTTCAAGAGGCAACTGGACTTTCTTGTCATTCTTTGAAGGCGTTTCACTTCTCCTCCAAGAAGCTTCCTCAGTTCTGACTGGGTGGTGGGGAATGGAAGGATTGAGCTTCCTTGCAGACAAAGCTGGTCATTTGTACCCTTGTGGAGAATCGTTGAGGCCACTTGGAGGTTTATCTGTGTCCTCAGGGTCACCTGAGCGGTGCCAATGGGTGTGGAGCCTTCTGATTAGATGGTGGGGAATGGAAGGATTGATCTTCCTTGCAGACAAAAAAGATGATCATTTGCATCCTTTTTAGAGTCATTGAGGCTGCTTGGAGGTTTATCTGCGTCCCCAGGGTCACCTGAGTAGTGCAAATTTGTGTTGTGTGGAATCTCACTTCTCCTAGAGAATTAAATACTTTTGGGAATATTAAAAGTGGCAGAATATTATGTATATTTCCTCAAAATGGAGGGAAAAAAATCTTAACAAAGGCAGAAAGCAGCCACCCCCACCCTCCGACGGTCTTCTTGACGTAGCCTCAGGCAGAAGGTTCCAGTCTTTAAGAAATGGATATTTTGTGCCTGTTAAGAAAATCAGGCCATCCTATTCATAAACAAAACGCCTTCACTCCCCTGGTGGTATTTAGCCGGTTCGCACCGGTTCACACGAACCGGTAGCAAGGATTTGGTGTGGGTTGCCAAATTGATAGTAACTTCTGGCTGACCACGCCCCCAGCCCAGTCATCACTCACTCGCCTGCCCCGCTTGCCTGATGCTAGACTTCCTGTTAGGAATGTATGTACAGATTTAGTTTGTTATAAGCAATTACTAATTGACATGGGAATTGATGCAACAGACTCTATTGTTGTTTATGAAGATAATCAATCAGCAATACAGATGGCTTCAAATGTTGCTGTCAAGACAAGATCAAAACACAGAGATTTAAGATATTTAAATGTGAGACAATGTGTGCAAAGTAAGATGATTAAGCTGGAATACTGTATGTCGGAAAACAATAAAGCAGATCATTTTACAAAGGCCCAAGGCTCTATAAAGCATAAGGCTAGCTGTGAAGATTATGGATTTAGAATGTAAGGTTGTACATATTGTCTTACCCAAAAAGGGGAGAATGTTAGGAATATAAGTCACCTAACAGTTATTTGGGTTGGAAATATATAAACTAGGATAGACATTTTAATACTATGTCTTTAAGAAAATGCAAAACTGTAATTAGGTGTGGTTTCTCAAACGGCCATAAGATGGAGCCAGAAACCTGGGTTGTTTTAGTCTCAGAAGAAGTCTCAGAAGAGAGTGTGAGTGAGTCTCTCTTTCCTTCTGTTGGAAGAGTTTTGCCATTCCTCCTAATTGACTGTTCTTCTTGTATTTGATATAAGTCTGTTACTGAACTGTTTTTGATACTGGATTTTGATATTTGGCTTATCCCTGAACTGAACACTGACTGCTTTACCTGTGAATAACTTGGACTGCATATCTTAGAACGTGCTTAAACGTTTATTGGAAGTAAAAACCTATGCTTACTGTACAGTGTATCAGTGTGCTGTGTGTGCGTTATTCTTCCCTACTCTCATTATGTCTCTCTGTACGTGCTCATTCTCCTACCGGGGAATTATCTCAAAACCGCCCAGTCACTCCTTAAGTTATTTCTTTTTTCTACCTCCTGACAATCAGCTGTTCCTACGATTCCCCTCGCTTACTTACTGCTTTGCCCACGAAGCTTCCCTGAGGCCCAGGAAGGCAAAAAAAAACCTCTCCATTTTTTGCCTTCCTGGGTCACAGGGAGCCCCAAAATGAAGTGTGGGGGATGCTGCCCCCCCAAGGGAAGACTTCTGGGAACAAAAAAGCTCCCCAGGAGGTTTTTTTACCTTTACCCAGAAGGCCCAAAAATCAGGGTGCGGTGGGGTGTTTGCTGCAAAAAGCGAAAAAAAAGTGCCATGCCCACCTAGTCACATGGCCACGCTTCCTAACCACGCCTCCTAGCCACGCCCACAGAAGCGGTAGTAAAAAAAAATTTGAATCCCACCACTGCTTCAGCCACAACTCCCACAGAAGGCTGGAGCTGATGAGATCAAGAATTTACATCCCCACCCACCCAAATTCTAAGGGCAGGACATGATGTAAGAAGTAATAACACACACACACACACACACACACTCCTAGAGAACAAAATATTTAGGGGAATATTAAAAGAGGCAGAATAGTATATTTCCCCAAAGAAGAAATAGAGAAAACGTGTTTTTAAAAGGCAGAAAGCAGCCCCCCAGTCTTCCTGCATAGTAAAACAGCCTCCAGCAGAGACCTGAAGTCTTTAGAGATGTTGTGCCCATTAAGAAATCCAGGCCAATCTATTCATAAACAAAACACTTTCAGCTCCAGGGTGATGGAATTAAGAAGGACAGGACAGGACAGGACCTTTTAGGACATAATAGGATTAGCCCACCACCATTAGAATAGCAAAAGACAGAAGGCTCGCTACATCGCACAACGCCCTGGAGCATCTCAAACACCAGAACCACAGAACCCTATAAAAGTCCATCTACTCACTCAGCTATTTTGTCAGCAGCCCCAGAAACACGTTACTATCCCTGAAGTTTCTGGAAAGCCAAATAAACAGAGACTTTCTTTACTTGTAGCCAGCCTCCATTTTATTTCCAGCATATTATTCTTCTCCCAGGCTGGAGTGGATTTTTCTTCCTACAGTGTGGAAGCTTCTTGGAACTGTTGAACTGTTGTAGACTGGAGATAGACAACGTTTCCTGTTTAACAAACATCTTCAAAGAAAAATGAGAAAGTCCAGTTGCCTCGTGAAAAAGCCCCTTTGGGACAAGGAAATGGGACATTGAGGACTGGATTTCGGAATGGGGTAGAATCAGAACAGGATTGAAATGGAAACTTGGGGGAGAAATCTAGGATAACCACACTTTGACCTTTCAGAGAAGTGGGTAGAGAATAGAGCTTTTACATGTACCCCACTCTGCTTGCAACTGCATTCTCCAACCCAGAGACTTCTGTGGACACAAAGTGGAGTAGCCATTTTGGCAGATCACCGAGAATCCTTGACTTACAATGGTTCATTTAGTGACCAGTGAAAGCAACAATGGCCATGGACTTACAACCATTTTTTTTTGACACTTACGACTGGCTTCTCCATTGACTTTTGCTTGTCAAAAGCTGGCCCAAGGGGATCATGTGATCCCTCGGACACAGCGACCATCTTAAGAGTCTGAATTTTGATCATGTGACCACAGGGATGCTGTAACAGTTGTGTGGAGAAAAATGTTATAAGTCAATTGTTGCAGTGCTGTTGCAACTTTGATCCAGTGGTGGTATGCTACCAGTTCGGCCTGGTTCGACTGAACCGTTTCACTCCAACGATCAGCTGTGAGAAAACCGGTCACTCTGATGATCAGCTGAGAGTGAACCTGTTCACTCCAATGATCAGCTGTGAGCGAACTGGTTTACTCTGACAATCAGCTGTGAGCGAACCAGTTCATTCTGAGGATCATCTGTGGACAAACTGGTTTGCTCCGATGATCATCCGTGAGTGAAATGGTTTGCTCCGATGATCAGCTAAGAGCAAACCAGTTCCCTCCGATGATCAGCTGAGAAGGAATCGGTTCACTCTGACGATCAGCTGAGAGCGAACTGGTTCACTTCAATGATCATCTGTGAGCCAATTAGTTTGCTCTGACAATCAGCTGTAAGTGAACTGGTTTACTCCGACAATTATCTGTGAGTGAATTGATTCGCTCCAATGATCAGCTTTGAACAAACCGGTTCACTCCAACGATCAGCTGCTGGGCTCTCCCACCCACCTTGGCACTATACTGACTTTATTTCCTGCTTTTCAACCTCAGCTCTTCGGGTGGCATAGCTGATTAGCGTGCATCATCTGTTTTATACACAGGGCTTGTAGCAGAAAGGTGAGTTGCAAACACAAAGCATGTGCTTACACCAAACCTGTAGGAAGTTTTGAAATCCACCATTGTTTTGAATGGTCATTAAATGAGGTCGAGAACTACCTGGAGGGGGTCTGTCGGGAGAGTCAAAAAGGTCAAATCAGACACCACCAATGGGGGATCTAAGCCCCGCCCCCTTTAGGCCGAAAGGGGGCGGACTTCAGTCTTCCCACCATAGGTGCCATTTTGTCTTTTTTTGACCTCTGACACCTCTTCGCTTCCTCCCAGCAACCTGAAATCCGAATTTGGGAGACCCTATGTTTTCTTTCTCACCAGCTTTACCCGTCTCTTTGCAGACCCAATATTTTATCCCTCCAACGGACGCGGATTTCCAAGAGCGCTTGGAGCAGCACCAGAGGGAAATCGCCCTCATGTTGAGAACTTCAGAATTCAACCAGGATAAGACGGCCCTGATTGTCACCAACAACCCTTTTCCTCTGCTCGTTTCTGGCCAACACCTCACCACCCCTTTCCAGTATTTCCCCAAAGATTTGTCCAGGAGGGTAAGGGGACTCGGCCCTTTCCCCTGCCAGAAAAATGGATGGATAGATGGATGGGAGGGAGGGAGGGAAGGAGGGAGGGGAAGATAAGTAGGTAGGTAGTTGAAATGAAGGAAGGAAGGAAAAGAATGAATGAATGAAGGGGGAAGAAAAAAAGGAGGGAGGGAGGGGAAGATAAGTAGGTAGGTAGTTGAAATGAAGGAAGGAAGGAAAAGAATGAATGAATGAAGGGGGAAGAAAGAAAGGAGGGAGGGAAGGAGGGAAGATAAGTAGGTAAGTAGTTGAAATGAAGGAAGGAAGGAAAAGAATGAATGAATGAAGGGGGAAGAAAGAAGGGAGGGAGGGAAGGAGGGAAGATAAGTAGGTAGGTAGTTGAAATAAAGGAAGGAAGAAAATGAATGAATGAATGAAGGGGGGAGGAAAGAAGGGAGGGAGGGGAAGATAAGTAGGTAAGTAGTTGAAATGAAGGAAGGAAGGAAGGAAAAGAATGAATGAAGGGGAAGAAAGAAAGGAGGGAGGGAGGGAGGGAAGGGAAGATAAGTAGGTAGATAGTTGAAATAAAGGAAGGAAGGAAAAGAATGAATGAATGAAGGGGGGAGGAAAGAAGGGAGGGAGGGGAAGATAAGTAGGTAAGTAGTTGAAATGAAGGAAGGAAAAGAATGAATGAAGGAGGAAGAAAGAAGGGAGGGAGGGAGGGAGGGAGGGGAAGATGAGTAGGTAGGTAGTTGAAATGAAGGAAGGAAGGAAAAGAATGAATGAAGGGGAAAGAAAGAAAGGAGGGAGGGAGGGAGGGAAGAAGGAAGGGGAGTTTAGGTAGGTAGATAGGTAAGTAGGAAGGAAGGAAAAGAATGGGAAGGAAGGAAAGAAGGAAGGGAGGAATGGGGAAGGGAGGAAGGGAGGGAGGGGAGGGTAAGATAGGTAGTTAGGTAAGTAGGAAGGAGAAGAATGAATGGATGAATGAAGGGGAGAAGGAAGGAAGGAAGGAAGGACAGAGGGAGGGAAGGAGGGAGGGAAGTTTAGATAGGTAGATAGGTAAGAAGGAAGGAAGGAAAAGAATGAATGAAGGACGGAAGGAAAGGAAGGAAGGAAGGAGGGGGGAAGGAGGAATGGAGAACTTTATGTAGGTAGATAGGTAAGTAGGAAGGAAGGAAAAGAATGTAAAAGAAGGAAGGAAAAGAATGGGAAGGGAGGGAGGATAAGATAGGTAAGTATGAAGGAAGGGAAAGAATGAATGAATGAAGGGGGAAAGGAAGGAAGGAAGGAAAAGGAGGGAAGAAGGAAGGGGAACTTAGGTAGGTATATAGGTAGGTGGGAAGGAAGGAAAATAATGGGAAGGGAGGGAGGGAGGAAGAGGAAGGAAGGAGAAAAATGGAAAGGAAAGAAGGAGAAGAATGGGAAGGAAGGAAGGAATGGAAAGAGGGGAAAGGAAGGATAAAGGAGGAAGGCAGGAAGAACAAAAGAAGAAAGAAAGAAAGAAAAACAACGATGTTCCTTCCCATTTAATGGGAGGGAATCCAGAGAGTGGCTGTATGCCTTGGGGATTGGTTCAACACCCTTAATCAGAATAACAGAATAACAGAGCTGGAAGGGATCTTAGAGGTCATCTAGTCCAACCCATTTTAATCCTAAACTTAGATGAACAAAAAAACAGTTTGGTGGTTTACATAGACCTGATGCACAGAATGGTAAGAGAAGGACAAGGGATGATTAGGGTGTGTGTGTGTTTGTGTCTCTGAATATTGCACAGCCTGGAAAGATACAGGTCGTCCTCATTTTATGACTGGCCGCTTATTGACAATTTGACAGGGCTACTTATTGACAGAGCTACTTAAGAGACTCACATTCGAAGTCCCAACATCTACCCGCTCGGTCACACGATCCTATGTTGGGTAACCAGCCAACAGTCCACATTTTAGGGCAATCCTAAAGTCAGGTGACCACAATCGACTAACTTGTTTTCCTCAGAAATGATGATTTAATTCCAGTTTCTGGTCAAATATTGCCCATCGTGGACATTGGGATTCACTGAATGACCGCCACTGAAAAAAGGGGTAAAACTGGGCCCTGCCACCTCGTGACTCACTTAAGAATCAGCACCACTTATGACCATTAATTCTGGGCTCAGTCGTAAGTCGAGGACTGCCTGTATCCAAGATAACTCCCGACTGACCGTCTTCCTTTCCTACCCAGCCTTACCTGCAGAGCTTCCGGGGTCAAGCCCCCCGCTTCTTGCCCCCAGTGGGGGTCTCATCCAAGGAATCCCCCGGGATAGAAACCAAAAAGTTGAAAATCCCTACGCAATTAAGGTACCAAATCCTAAAGGCTGCACATTGTGGTTTGTCTTCCCTATTAAAGCAACTTACGAGATCATTATCTCCTTTTAAGGACCCCATAATTCCTAGCTGGGTGGAGTCTGGGCAATTGAATGGAGCTAGCAGAGTTGTTTTCTTGACCGGATGCCCTTTCTGTCACCAATATGAAGTTTTGTTGAGCAGATAATATTCCCATGGCACGCAGAGAGAAAGAGAGACATATCTGCCTCTACCTAGGATTGAACTCACGGCCTCTTGGTTGAGAGGTGAGAGCTCCCCTTCTAGGCCACCGCATCACTCTAAATAAAATAGAATAAATCATCATCATCATCATTATCATTTAACGATTCCATAATCCTTGCTGGGTGGAGTCTGGGCAACTGCTAATGGAGCTAATAATGGCCAGATGCTCTTCCTGTCACCAGTACGGAGTTTTGTTCAGCAGATAATATTCTCATTGTGCCCAGAGAGAGAAATAGCTCCCTCGACCTAGGATCGATTGTGGTTCGCCGGCAGGCAGTGCAGACGGCAGTGGAATCAGACAGTGAGGAAGAACGGGGACCAGTCGGGGAGTCTGGAGAGGACTCGGATGAGGGTCCTGCGTCTGATGCAGAGATGGGGCCAGGACCATCTGGGAGTGGGGTGCTGCCTCTGGAGTCTGGCAGCAGTGAGGAAGAGGAACCAGGGGAGCCTGTTCCCAGTGCGCGTATGCACAGAGCTGCTAGAAGGCAAGAGCAGCTGAAACAAAAGGGACGACTCAGGAGTAAGGCTGGGAAGTGATTGCCCCTCCCATAAAGGATAAAAGTCAGACCTCAATGACGAAACCTTTGCAGGAAGCAAAGTCGTTCGATAGATCCCGAGTCCTCCTTGAAGCTCTGTATACTCCGCTCGGTTTCTGGTATAATTAATTGGAGACTTCTGTTTTTTGGCAGCATTCCGCAGCACTGAAAGGCGTGTGCTTATCTTGGGGAACTGTTTAAGATTAGCTCTGGCTGGGAATGCAAACAATTCCCAAGCGTCGCAATAAAATAGGTTTTGCTTTTAAAACAAGCTTGAGATTAATTACGTTTGACAAAGCCTGGGTCAGAACCACTCACAGCCTCTTGATGGTGAGGCCAGAGCTACAACTCTAGGCCACCTCACCACTCATTAAAGCAACTTAAGAAATGTCAGGCCCCCAAAACAAGACTGGTGATACTATCAAGCTGACCCCTGATGGGTAGTCCTCGCCTTACGACAGTTTGTTTAGTGATCGCTCAAAGTTACAACAGCCCTGAAAAAAATGTGACATAGGACCGTGTTTCGCACTTAGGGCCATTGAAGCATCCCTGGGGTCACGGGATCAAAATTCAGGCGCTTGGCAACTGACTCGTATTTATGACAAGTCGTAGCATCCTGGGGTCACGCGATTCCCTTTGGTGACGTTCATTTTTCCTTTATGTTTTTGATTGTCCCATCGTTATTCCTAATTTTTTCTGGGATGAAATCCCAGATACGAAAATATTATTTTATTTATCATCCTTTTTAGCAAATCTTTTGTTAGCCACCTAAATAATCTGAGGTCCAAATTGGGATTTCTGAATGTGCAAAAAGAGATTGCCGTTGTTGTGGCCAGTGGCCAGTGGAGCTGGCGGCAGATTTGGACAGTGAGGAGGTTGGGGAGGATTATGGGCCAGTCCTGGAGTCTGGGGAGGGCTCTGAGGAGGGCTCTGCGTCAGAGGCAGAGATGGGACCAGGGCCATCCGGCAGTTATCAGCTGCCTTCGGAGTCGGAGATCAGTGGGGAAGAAGCTGGAGCCTGTTCCCAGTGTGTGCATGCACAGAGCTGCCAGATGAAGGGAACAGCTGAGGAACAAGGGTTGACTCAGGAGTAAAGCCTCAGGTGGACAGTGAATGGCCCCTCCCATGGGGAATAAAGAGGAGCAAAAGGGGAGTGGGGTTTGCAGGAGATAGTTCAATTCATGAGGGTGAAGATCTATGTTCCTGATTTCTTGCCAAGTCATTGCTGCTACAGTGTGCCGTTTGGAAACTATCGGCCTGGCAATTCTTGAAAGACTGTTGGCCATGACTTTGCTGGAGAGGAATTCACTGTAAACCAAATAAAAGGGTGTTTTTTTTTTAGGACGAGGAGTTGGTCAGAGCAGCTGTCTTCTCAACAAACATATTTTGTCTTCTCAGCAGGTTCACCAACAAGAAGGATTTCAAAGGCGAAGCCCACTTTTCCAAAAATTACACCGAGAGGCGTTTACAAAGGTTGTATCCTCAGTTGCACCTTCATTCCAGACTAGGTAAGTTGTGGCCTCTTCATGGTTATAAGGAACTGGGAAATTCATGTGTGTATGTGTGTGTGTTGGGGATGGGAAGCGTCGAGGAATCCTAAACATTGACTTTAATCTTTCCAATACAGACAGCCCTTGACTGAGAACAGTTCATTTAGTGATCGACGTTATGACGGCGCTGAAATAAGCGACTTCCGACCATTTTTCGAACTCAGACTGTTGCAGTGGTCCCGCCATCAACATTCAGACCCTTGGCAACCGACTCGTATTTATGACGGTTGCAGTGTCCCAGGGGTCACGTGTTCCCCTTCTGACTGGCAAAGTCGACGGGGTAGCCCAATTCACTTAACAAACTCCCCTTTTACGACACTCGTCCCTTCAGTAATTCGGAGTATAGTCGGGGGCTAGAGGTGGGATTCAAAAATCCCAGCAACCGATTCACTGCCCGGTTGCTGGGTGGGCGTGGCCTACCAGAACTTCTGAGAGGACCATTTTTCACCTTCCCCAGAGTCCGGAGGCTTACCTCAGGCCTCTGGGAGGAGAAAAACAGTTTTCCCCGGGCTCTGGAGGCCCTCTAGAAGCTGGAAACAGGCCCGTTTCCAGACTTCTGGAAGGCCCATTTCACCCCTCCCAGAGCCTCCCCCCCAGATCCTTTACTTCCCTGCATTGAAAATGGGCCACGTGGAGACTCCTGGGAGGGGAGGGGCTGGTTTACCCAAACCGATCCGAACAGGTAGAATCCCACCCCTGGTGGTGGCAACTGGATGGAGCTGAGCATTTCCTGGCCAGATGCCTTTCCCGACACCACATGGGAGTTCACAGCAGATTTTTTTTTTCTCTTTGCACCCAGGGAGAGAGAAATATTTGCCGCTAGCTAGGATTGAACTCACAACCTTCTGAACAGGAGGTGATTAGCTTCACCGCTAGGCAGGGGTGGGATTCTACCAGTTCGCAGCTATTCGCTAGAACCGGTTGTTAACATTCTAAGCAGTTCTGAGAACTGGTTGTTAGAAGAAATTACTGGCCTAATCCTGTAAGGAAGGCAGGAAGGAAACATTCTGGTATTGCTTACAGAAACTGCCTCTCTATTAACCCTTATTACATTCTTGGCAGGACTAGATTTCCTGTCTTTGGAACTTCTCAGGAGTTTTTCTTTCCTCCTTTGCTGGTACTTTGCTTGTTTGGAGTGACCATTCACAGTTACAATGGCACTGAAAAAAGTGACTTATAACCATTTTTCACACTTATGACCGTTGCAGCATCCTCACAGTCACAAGAGGCCAGGCGAGGAGATGCGTGTCTCAATGTGAGTGATATTGAGTTGGCCATACCCAGGCAATAACATGTCCACCAAGCCATGTCCACCCACATGGATACCAAGCCGCACCCACCACCTAAGCCACACCCACAAAACCAGCTGTTAAAAAATTTGAATCCCAACCCTGCCGCAGGACCCGCACGCTGCTCCCAGATTCACCGGACAATCGGGTGACTAATTTAAGGACGGTGGCGATCCACTTAACAAACGTGGTGAGGAAAGCCATACAACAGGGCAAAAGTCGCTCGACACATTTCTCGCTCGGTTGCCTTCGTAAGGCGAGGACTACCCGCAAACAGACTTCGCGTAGTCATTTTCCCGCTTTTTTCCTTGCAGATGATTTGAAAAATCAGCCTCTTCCGAGGATTGAAGGATGGTCTGCCGCGAAGTTTCAGTGGGAGCCTCTCACCCTTTCCTGCCTGACCGAAATGAAACCCACATTTATTGTCCCCGGAGAAGACGGCTTTAGACACGGGAACGCCCCTCTCTGGATTGTAAATAACTCAGTGGTATTAAATTCCCCCTAGTAAAATCTTAGCTCAGTGACTGCATTCTGCAAGGTTGGTTTCTCTGTGATGTGGGGGGGGGGGAACTGTGGCCCTTTGATGACTTGTGGACTTCCACTCCCAGAATTCCTGAGCCAGCCTCTTTGGCTCAGAAATTCTGGGAGTTGGAGTCTATGGGTTGTTAAAGGGGCCATGCTGGCTGAGGAATTCTGGGAGTTGAAGTCCATGGGTTGTTAAAGGGGCCATGCTGGCTGAGGAATTCTGGGAGTTGGAGTCTACGGGTTGTTAAAGGGGCCATGCTGGCTGAGGAATTCTGGGAGTTGAAGTCCACGGGTTGTTAAAGGGGCCATGCTGGCTGAGGAATTCTGGGAGTTGAAGTCCACGGGTTGTTAAAGGGGCCATGCTGGCTCAGGAATTCTGGGAGTTGAAGTCCACGGGTTGTTAAAGGGGCCATGCTGGCTCAGGAATTCTGGGAGTTGGAGTCCATGGGTTGTTAAGGGGGCCATGCTGGCTCAGGAATTCTGGGAGTTGGAGTCCATGGGTTGTTAAAAGGGCCATGCTGGCTCAGGAATTCTGGGAGTTGGAGTCCATGGGTTGTTAAAGGGGCCATGCTGGCTGAGGAATTCTGGGAGTTGGAGTCCATGGGTTGTTAAAGGGGCCATGCTGGCTGAGGAATTCTGGGAGTTGGAGTCTATGAGTTGTTAAAGGGGCCATGCTGGCTGAGGAATTCTGGGAGTTGGAGTCTATGGGTTGTTAAAGGGGCCATGCTGGCTGAGGAATTCTGGGAGTTGAAGTCCATGGGTTGTTAAAGGGGCCATGCTGGCTGAGGAATTCTGGGAGTTGGAGTCCATGAGTTGTTAAAGGGGCCATGCTGGCTGAGGAATTCTGCGAGTTGAAGTCCACGGGTTGTTAAAGGGGCCATGCTGGCTGAGGAATTCTGGGAGTTGGAGTCTATGAGTTGTTAAAGGGGCCATGCTGGCTGAGGAATTCTGGGAGTTGGAGTCTATGGGTTGTTAAAGGGGCCATGCTGGCTGAGGAATTCTGGGAGTTGAAGTCCATGGGTTGTTAAAGGGGCCATGCTGGCTGAGGAATTCTGGGAGTTGGAGTCTATGAGTTGTTAAAGGGGCCATGCTGGCTGAGGAATTCTGGGAGTTGGAGTCTATGGGTTGTTAAAGGGGCCATGCTGGCTGAGGAATTCTGGGAGTTGAAGTCCACGGGTTGTTAAAGGGGCCATGCTGGCTCAGGAATTCTGGGAGTTGAAGTCCACGGGTTGTTAAAGGGGCCATGCTGGCTCAGGAATTCTGGGAGTTGGAGTCCATGGGTTGTTAAGGGGGCCATGCTGGCTCAGGAATTCTGGGAGTTGGAGTCCATGGGTTGTTAAGGGGGCCATGCTGGCTCAGGAATTCTGGGAGTTGGAGTCCATGGGTTGTTAAAAGGGCCATGCTGGCTCAGGAATTCTGAGAGTTGGAGTCTATGGGTTGTTAAAGGGGCCATGCTGGCTGAGGAATTCTAGGAATTGAAGTCCACAGGTTGTTAAAGGGGCCATGCTGGCTCAGGAATTCTGGGAGTTGAAGTCCACAGGTTGTTAAAGGGGCCATGCTGGCTCAGGAATTCTGGGAGTTGGAGTCCATGGGTTGTTAAGGGGGCCATGCTGGCTCAGGAATTCTGGGAGTTGGAGTCCATGGGTTGTTAAAAGGGCCATGCTGGCTCAGGAATTCTGAGAGTTGGAGTCCATGGGTTGTTAAAGGGGCCATGCTGGCTGAGGAATTCTAGGAGTTGAAGTCCACAGGTTGTTAAAGGGGCCATGCTGGCTCAGGAATTCTGGGAGTTGAAGTCCACAAATCATAAAGGGGCCATCTTTCCCCCCACCACCTCTGTAGAAGAAGGTCTTGACCACCAATGGAGCGCAATATTTAATGGGAAGGGGGATTCTGGGAAAAAGTCATTCCTGCACCAGATTTTGATTTTGTTCTGGTGGAGTTTGCTTGAACTTTGCTGGCAGTTTAACTGCCAAGTAGAGACATTGTCCCTCATTTGCGAGCAGAGAGGATTTTTGTTTCTATATGGTCCTAGGTGGCTTTGTTGCAGACATTTCATGACCCAACGAGGTAATATCATCAGTGCTGGAGGGAATGGGTTTTGTGGAGGGGAGGAGGAGGAGAGGAGAGGAGGGAGGAGGAAGAGGAGGAGGAGAGGAGGGAAGAGGAGAAGGCGGGAGAGAGGAAGGAGAACTGTAGAGTCCTTGTTAGTGTGGTGTCCCTGACTAACTGCAGCCTTCAATCTGGTCCGCATTCCTGGCGGGAGCACCGACTGCTCCCATTGGTTGATGCCGTTTGACAGCCGGCTATAAAAGGAGCTGTCAAATGGCATCAGCTGCTGCCGCCAACTGGCTGCCAGCCCAGCCGGGCAGCCGCGGCAGCCTGTTATGCTTCAAATAAAGCAATGTTAGCCTTTAGATCCCTGTCTGCCTCGTGTGTCCGCCTGCAACACAACAGTTAGTCTCCTGAACTTGGTGTTTTTGTTGCAGACGTTTCATGACCCAACTAGGCAATATCAGCAGTGTTGAAGGGTATGGGGTTTAGAGAATGGGGTTTGTGGAGAGGAGGACAACTGTGGAGTCCTTGGTGCTCTCTGAGCTTGATGACTTTTCTGCAGATGTTTCATGACCCAACTAGGGAACATCATCAGTGCTAGGAGTGGCATTTTCTCTCAGTTAATATACAAGTGGGTTGCCCTGTTAGCATTGGTTGGCGTAGCCTTGGTGGCTCCTGGGTTAGGTCGCTGTTTACAACAATCAAGCAGGAAACATTACCTCAATCAAGGAACTACAAATCTTTGTCTGTCAGACATTAAACAACAACCTTTAGGCATGAAAGCCGGCTGGGTTCCTTTGGGCCAATCCCCAGGAGATGGTGAGGTCTAGTCCCGCCTTAGATAGGAAAGCCAGCTGGATGACGTCTGAATTTTGATTTAGTGAACACTGCAACAGTCGTAAATGTGAAAAACTCATAAGGCCCTTTTTCCAATGCTTTTATAACTTTGAACAGTCGCTAAATGAATTGTTGTACGCCAAGGGCTACCTCTACATTGACAAACAGCCCCCGGTAGACATACCATCCAAAGACACAGATTGCAAAATTGACTTTATTAGGTGCTTAGAAAGGAAGGAACAAACCATATTCCTAGCAAGCCAGGTTGTACCATGTTGGCTGGTTTATGGCTGCATCATCAGGTTAGGCTGAAAAAGCCGGGATAGTCTTGGGTAGAGGGGTCAGTATTCTTGGTCATCTTCGGCGTCAGATCTACAAAGCCTCGTATCTTGTCCGACTTCTTCGTAATCCTTCTCCAGAGCCGCCAGATCTTCTCGGGCTTCCGCAAACTCTCCTTCCTCCATGCCCTCACCCATGTACCAGTGGATGAAAGCTCGCTTGGCGTACATGAGGTCGAACTTGTGGTCCAGACGGGCCCAGGCCTCGGCGATTGCTGTGGTGTTGCTGAGCATGCAGACGGCCCGCTGGACTTTTGCCAGGTCTCCTCCAGGCACCACAGTGGGCGGCTGGTAGTTGATGCCCACTTTGAAGCCGGTCGGGCACCAATCAACAAACTGGATGGACCGCCGGGTTTTGATGGCCGCGATGGCTGCATTGACATCCTTCGGCACCACGTCTCCCCGGTATAAGAGGCAACACGCCATGTATTTGCCCCGCCGCGGGTCGCACTTGACCATCTGGTTGGAGAACTCAAAGCAGGCGTTGGTGATCTCCGGCACTGAGAGCTGCTCATGGTAGGCTTTTTCGGCCGAGATGATGGGGGCGTACGTGGTCAGAGGGAAGTGGATGCGGGGGTACGGCACCAGGTTGGTCTGGAATTCAGTGAGGTCAACGTTCAGGGCCCCGTCGAATCTCAAAGAAGCAGTGATGGAGGAGACAATCTGCCCGATGAGACGGTTGAGGTTCGTGTAGGTTGGGCGTTCGACGTCCAGGTTTCGGTTGCAGATGTCGTAGATGGCTTCGTTGTCCACCATGAAGGAACAGTCCGAGTGCTCCAGGGTGGTGTGGGTGGTCAGGATGGAGTTGTACGGTTCCACCACGGCGGTCGAAATCCGTGGCGCAGGATATACGGAGAACTCAAGCTTAGCTTTCTTTCCAAAGTTTACCGAAAGTTGTTCCATCAGGAGAGACGTGAATCCTGAACCCGTGCCTCCTCCAAAGCTATGGAAGAGCAGAAACCCTTGGAGGCCACTGCATTGCTCGGCCTGGAAGAGAAGATCTTAGTTTGAGTTCCTTGTAGGATTTGGGCATTTGAGACACCCTGGCAAAAAGTTTCCCTTTCTTTCTCTCTCTGTTAATCAGGGAGATGAATAGTTGTCTGTCATACCTATTATCTCCGCCCCCCGCCTTTTATCCCCAGAGCTTGGGCGAGGCTTCGCTACCAGTGGTGGCTTTTTTGTCCCAAGGACCAGCCCATAGATTTCCACTGCTCTCCTCTCCTCTGCCTTCTACACATTCACGTGTCAGGCACTGGACCCAGCTGGTCCTCCTCTTCCTCATCAGCCACCTCCAGACCTGGGGGCTGTTGACTCTCCATCATAGGGCTGACGGACAGCCCAGGCTCTGTCTGTCTCTCTCTCTGTCTCTGTCTCTGTCTCTCTCTCTCTCTCTCTCAGTTTATCACAGGTCGTAGGTCAGGGAGTTTAGCCTTCACTGGTAGGGATGGTGGTATGAGATCCTACTTAAATACTACATTGGACCAGGAAGTGCAAGATGGTCCTTGGGATCCAACCTTTATGACCTGTCCTTCCTGGGTCAAAAACAGTGGTTGAGTTGAGGATAGAGATTACCCAGAGGTTGCTAAATTACAGCTGTTCATTGACAAGGAAGAGACTCCACAACAAATTGGAAAATTGTTGGGTTAGGAAGAAGAACACCAGGTTGAAGTCATCATCAAGGCTGGCCTATATCGGGATTAGTGTTTGTCAAATTTGGGGATTTTAAGATGGGTTGGACTTCAATTCCCAGAATTCCCCAGCCAGCATGGATGAATTCTGGGAGTTGAAGTCCACCCGTTTTAAAATTCTCAACGTTGACAAATATGGATGTCGAGCAGGGTTGTCAAACTCAAGGGCCATGAGGTGCTTAGATCCGGACCCGCAGGGCCATCCTGGAAATATCCAGGGACCGGCCCACAGTGCCTCTGGCAGCTAAAAGGGGCTGCACGCACTCCCCGTGCCTTGTTTTCACCCTCCATGGCCTCCTGCAGCACTCTGCCGTCCGAAACTGGGCCAAAAACTGGGCCAAAAAAATAGGCCCAAAGCAAGCCAAAAAACCAGGCCGAAAATGGCACCACATGGCGTGTTTTCGGCAGCAAAACCCGGGAGGCCATGGCAGGTGAAAATGAGGCATGGGGGACCATGTGCCCCTGCCATGTCCCCTTTTGGCTGGCAGGGTGCTGGAGACATCTGTCCTGCTATCCCGCCTCCCTCACCACCACCGGCCTGCAGAAGAGAACTACAATGCTGATCCAGCCCTTGACAAAACCCAGTTTGACACCCCTGATGTAGAGTGATACTCAACTTTGAGAAGTCAACCAGGATAACACTTCCATCTATACACTTCTTCTTCAACTGTCATGTCACCCTGAGCTAGCAACCAGTGCTTCGGCCTGTTCCCACAACCTGCTCGACTAGGCTAATAACAGGATTGGATTTTTGAGGTTCAATGGGTTGTATGAACCAGGTCATTCTGGGAAAACAAACGTAGTGTCAGGATTCTGGCGATTGCCCTCATTGAACCTCATTGAGCCTCGAGCCAAACTTCAAAAGAAACCAAAAGATTTGTTAGGAGCAACATGTCCGGCATTAACCTGTATGAAGCCAACTCTGGCGTCCGTGGTGGTATTCTACCGGTTTGGCCCAGTTCTGCTGAGCCGGTAGCGGAGACCTACCTGCCTGCCCGGGTTCCCATATGCACCTTTGTCCTCTGAATTTGAAACGCAGCTGCTTGGCGTGACACAGAAGCTGCTGAAGCGACCGGGATCATACAGGCTTGCATGAGGTGAGTTAGAATGCCTTTGCACCTGCACAAAGTGTGCATTTGGCACACACATGCACACACACCAAGCCACGCCCACCAAGCCACGCCCACCAAACCGGGAGTAAAAATATTTGAATCCCACCACTGTCTGGCATGCGTAATTTACAATCCCTTGCGACCCTGTTTCCCCCTTCCTCCCTGGGAATATCATAAATCAAATCCTCCAACTGAAGCACCTTTGTTAGGAATAACAAGGTTACCTAACGTAGTTTGGGTAAAATAATATATATAAACTATGATAGTGAGTTTATGTGTGTGTCACTTTAAACAGCAAAGCGTGTAATTTTGGGTGCGGCTGTAAAACTGCCATAAGAGGGAGCAAGAGAACTTGATTGATTGCTGGCTTACTGAATTGCTTGCTGACGATGATGGATTGATGGTTTGTTAATTGCACGTTCCCTGCTGCTGAAGGAAGAAAGGAGGTTTGACTTCTTTATATCTCTACTGCAAAGAGATATATTACTGGACTGATATTTGTAAGTTTACTGACCTCTTTTTCAACACTGGACTTTGCAACTGAATAATCCCCGGAGAGACTGAACTAGTGAATGATATATGGACTGTTCTGACTATGCTAAAACTCTTACTGGAATAAACTATTTAACTAGCACAGTGTATCTGTTTTACTGAGTGTAAGCTACAAAAACGTTTATCTCACATATTTTGCCTGCCTGCCTGACTGCCGTGCACATTCTGCTAGGGGGTGTATCCCTAACACTGTCTTTTCTCTGAAAGCCACAGGAAATCTAACAACACCCCTGTAAGGTAGACTGGCTGGTTCAAAGACAATGAGATTTGTGATCAAACCGGCATTTGATCTGGATCTTCCAAGTTCTAGATCTGAACTACGATGCTGCCCTAGTCCTTCCCGTTTTTAATTCCAAAGGAACACCAGAGAACAGCCTTGGGCCCAGCGCTGTCTATCTGAGGAAACGAGGGAGCCCGGCGTGTAACTTACCATTTTGCGAATCCTTTCCAGCACGTTGTCGATAATTTCTTTGCCAACGGTGTAGTGGCCTCGGGCATAATTGTTGGCAGCATCTTCTTTGCCACTGATCAGCTGCTCAGGGTGAAAGAGGGAGCGAAAGGTCCCACAGCGGATTTCGTCTGCAGAGAAAAGGATATAGGACTGTGGTGGTTAGCCTTGTTGGGCTCCTGTGCCAAAAATTGTGTGTGTGCTTGCACACGCGGGCTTGCATGCCAGCACCCGGAAGGCAATGCGTGCCGCCCCACGCCCCCTATACATGCATACGCAATCCCCCACCCACCCACCCACCCTGGCACCCCCTTACCTGCACTGCACATCGCAGCTGGTTTTCAGACAGTTTGAGGCCTTTTTTGGCATCCCGGAGGCATCTGTAGGCTTTGCAGGCCGAAAACTAGGCCCGTTTCATCACTTCCGATATTTCCGGAAAAAACAGAAAGTGATGAAATGGGCCTAGTTTTCGGCCTGCAAAGCCTGTAGAAGCCTTCCTCAAGCCTTTGGGAGGCCGAAAAAGCCCTCAAACCTGCCCAAAATCAGCTGTGAGATGCGCGCATATGCGCAGTGAGGTAAGTTTGCCTGCAGCTTGTGTGCCGGTACAAATGGCTCTGCATGCCACCTGTGGCGCATGGCTGCCATAGGTTCCCTCCATCACGGCTATAGGAGATTAACAACCTCAAGCCAGTCTCGAGAGCAAACTACCCAGGTACCTCACACACCACACATTGCAATTGTCACCTGCCACCTCACGCTTGGGCTCTGCTAATGCTCGGTGCCAGTCTACCATGTACACCTGGGGTGGAGGTGAGGTGTGGGAGGACTGGATGGGACAGGGGAAGGGAGGATTTGAAGGGAAACAAAGAGTTCACCCTATATACCCGAGATGAGACGCCACTTCAAGATAGAATGACTGGAGGAACGGGACACAGCTGTGTACCAATCCACCCTTGAAGTGTCCATTCTGGCTTTGCATTATTGTCCAGGTAGTCCTTGACTTACAAAAGTTCATTTAGCGACCATTCAGAGTTACAACAGCACCAAAAAATGTGACCAACGACCATTTGTCACACTTACGACCTTGGCATCCATCCCCATGGCCTGGTGATCAAAAGTCAGGCGCTTGGCAACTGGCTCGTATTAATAATGGTTGCAGTGTCTCAAGGTCATGTGATGCCCTTTGGCCACCTTCCATCCATCAATGCTTCCAACTTTCCTTCCTTCTTCCTTCCTTCCATCCTTCCATCCATCCATCCATCCATCCTTCCATCCTTCCATGATTCCAGCCTTCTTTCCTTCCTTCCATCAATGCTTCCAACTTTCCTTCCTTCCTTCCTGCCATCAATCCATCCATCCTTTCCATTCATCCAAGCTTCCAACCTTCCTCCCTTCCTTCCATCCATCCATCCATCCATCCATCCATCCTTCCATCCATCCATCCATCCATCCATCCATCCATCCATCCATCCATCCATCCTTTCCATCCTTCCATCCATCAATGCTTCCAACTTTCCTTCCTTCTTCCTTCCATCCATCCTTCCATCCATCCATCCATCATCCTTCCATCCATCCATCCATCCATCCATCCTTTCCATCCTTCCATCCATCCATGCTTCCAACTTTCCTTCCTTCTTCCTTCCATCCATCCTTCCATCCATCCATCCATCCATCCTTCCATCCATCCATCCATCCATTCCATCCTTCCATCCATCAATGCTTCCAACTTTCCTTCCTTCTTCCTTCCATCCATCCTTCCATCCATCCATCCATCCATCCATCCTTCCATCCTTCCATGATTCCAGCCTTCCTTCCTTCCTTCCATCAATGCTTCCAACTTTCCTTCCTTCCTTCCTTCCTTCCTGCCATCAATCCATCCATCCTTTCCATTCATCCAAGCTTCCAACCTTCCTTCCTTCCTTCCATCCATCCATCCATCCATCCATCCTTCCATCCATCAATGCTTCCAACTTTCCTTCCTTCCTTCCATCCATGAATGCTTCCAACTTTCCTTCCTTCCTTCCTTCCTTCCTTCCTTCCTTCCTTCCTTCCTTCCTTCCTTCCTTCCTCCCTCCCTCCCTCCCTCCCTCCCTCCCTCCCTCCCTCCCTCCCACCCAGTACCTATGACTGTTGGTTCCAGATCTATGAACACAGTTCGGGGGACATGTTTTCCAGCCCCCGTCTTGCAAAAAAAGGTCTCAAACGAATCATTGGTTTGGCTTGGCTCATCGGTTTTCAGGATGGTCCCATCTGGCAAAATGCCGTGTTCCAGGCAATACAGCTCCCAGCATCCGTTCCCCATTTGGACCCCGGCCTGACCGATGTGGATGGAAAGACACTCCCTCTGGAAGAGAGAGAGAGAGACACACACACACACACACACACAAACAGACAGTGTGACACCACAGGTCCCATCAAGCAAGGGCCCCCAACCATGGCAACGGGAAGACTTGTGGACTTCAATTCCCAGAATTCTCCAAATTCTCAAGACAGTTGGGGAATTCTGGGAGTTGAAATCCAGCCATCTTTGAATTCTTGAGATAGCTGGGAATTCTGGGAGTTGAAGTCCACCCATGTTCAAGTTGCCAAGGTTGGAGACCCTGGCCATAAGGAACTGACATGAAATACCCCTCCCACTCTCCCCTCTATTTAACGAACCTGGATAGTTATTCCATAGCTGATAGGCACCAGAGGGACAGTAAAAAAACCTGGGAAATTAAGCATCTTCCACGTTGTTTTCTTCTAGTTCTTTCTTTTCTGTCTTCTGATGTTTCAAACTAAGGAAGTGTTTCTCATACTTAGCCACTTTAAGGTGGGTGGAGTTCAATTCCCAGAATTCCCCCGGAGCCAGTAGTAAGCTAGCTGACGACCACACAAATTTTAAAATGGCTGAGTTGCCTGGGGAATTCTGGGAGTTGAAGTCCATCCATCTTAAAAGTTACCAGGTTGGAAAACACTGTTGTAGGGACACAAGTCTTACACCCATGAGGATTTATTTAATCACTGGAGGATTTCAAGAAGAGATTGGGCAGCCACTTGTCTGAAACGGTATAGGGTCTCCTGCTAGAGCAAGGGGGTAGGACTAGATGACCTCCAAGGTCCCTTCCAACTTGGTTACTCAATTTTCAATCTTTTTTCAGCTTAAGGCTTCCAGGTTTTTCAATTCCTCTTCCCCTAATTTGGGCACAATAGCAACTGGTATCAATCCATGAGAGAGAAACCTGGGTGGTCTTATTATATCTTTCAAGCAGGGAGTCTGGACTGTAAAACCCACCTCCTCAAAATGTTCCCAAATGTTAACTCCCAATGGAACAACTTGCCCTCCAGAAGTTGTGAATTCTCCAACTGGAAGTTTTTAAGAAGAGATTGGACAACCATTTGTCTGAAGTGGTGTAAGTTTTCCTGCCTAGGCAAGGGGTTGGGCTAGAAGACTTCCAAGGTCCCTTCCAACTCTATTATTCTGTTATTCCTTTTCCTTCCTTCCTTCCTTCCTTCCTTCCTTCCTTCCTTCCTTCCTTCCTTCCTTCCTTTCTTTCTCCCTTCCTCCCTCCCTCCCTTCCCTCCTTCCTTCCTTTCCCCTCCTTCCCTCCCTTCCTTTCCTCCCTCCCTCCCTTCCTTCTCCATCACTGGGGGTTTTAAAGTAGAGATTGGACATCCATTTGTCTGAAATGGCCTAGGGTTACCTGCCTAAGCAGGGGGTTGGACTAGAAGACCTCCAAGGTCCCTTCCAACTCTGTTATTCTGCTATTCTTCTTCCTTCCTTCCTTTCCTCCCTCCCTCCCTCCCTCCTTTCCTTCCTTCTTTCCTTTCCTCCCTTCCTCCTTCCCTTCTTTCCTCGTTCCTTTCCTCCCTCCCTTCTTTCTCCATCACTGGAGGTATTTGAGAACAGACTGGACAACCATTTGTCTGAAGTTGTGTAGCTGCCTAAGCAGGGGGTTGGACTAGAAGACCTCCAAGGTCCCTTCCAACTCTATGATTCTGCTATTCTTCTTCCTTCCTGCCTTTCCTCCCTCCCTCCTTTCCTTCCTTTCCTCCCTCCCTCCCTTCTTTCCTTCCTTCTTTCCTTTCCTCCCTCCCTCCTTCCCTTCTTTCCTTCCTTCCTTTCCTCCCTCCCTCCCTTCTTTCCTTCCTTCCTTTCCTCCCTCCCTCCCTTCTTTCCTTCCTTCTTTCCTTTCCTCCCTCCCTCCTTCCCTTCTTTCCTTCCTTCCTTTCCTCCCTCCCTTCTTTCTCCATCACTGGAGGTTTTTGAGAACAGACTGGACAACCATTTGTCTGAAGTTGTGTAGCTGCCTAAGCAGGGGGTTGGACTAGAAGACCTCCAAGGTCCCTTCCAACTCTATGATTCTGCTATTCTTCTTCCTTCCTGCCTTTCCTCCCTCCCTCCTTTCCTTCCTTTCCTCCCTCCCTCCCTTCTTTCCTTCCTTCTTTCCTTTCCTCCCTCCCTCCCTTCTTTCCTTCCTTCTTTCCTTTCCTCCCTCCCTCCTTCCCTCCTTCCCTTCCTTCCTTTCCTCCCTCCCTCCCTCCCTCCTTTCCTTCCTTCTTTCCTTTCCTCCCTTCCTCCTTCCCTTCTTTCCTCGTTCCTTTCCTCCCTCCCTTCTTTCTCCATCACTGGAGGTTTTTGAGAACAGACTGGACAACCATTTGTCTGAAGTTGTGTAGCTGCCTAAGCAGGGGGTTGGACTAGAAGACCTCCAAGGTCCCTTCCAACTCTATGATTCTGCTATTCTTCTTCCTTCCTGCCTTTCCTCCCTCCCTCCTTTCCTTCCTTTCCTCCCTCCCTCCCTTCTTTCCTTCCTTCTTTCCTTTCCTCCCTCCCTCCTTCCCTTCTTTCCTTCCTTCCTTTCCTCCCTCCCTCCCTCCCTCCTTTCCTTCCTTCTTTCCTTTCCTCCCTTCCTCCTTCCCTTCTTTCCTCGTTCCTTTCCTCCCTCCCTTCTTTCTCCATCACTGGAGGTTTTTGAGAACAGACTGGACAACCATTTGTCTGAAGTTGTGTAGCTGCCTAAGCAGGGGGTTGGACTAGAAGACCTCCAAGGTCCCTTCCAACTCTATTATTCTGCTATTCTTCTTCCTTCCTTCCTTCCCTCCCTCCCTCCTTTCCTTCCTTCTTTCCTTTCCTCCCTTCCTCCTTCCCTTCTTTCCTCCTTCCTTTCCTCCCTCCCTTCTTTCTCCATCACTGGAGGTTTTTGAGAACAGACTGGACAACCATTTGTCTGAAGTTGTGTAGCTGCCTAAGCAGGGGGTCCTCCAAGGTCCCTTCCAACTCTATGATTCTGCTATTCTTCTTCCTCCCTGCCTTTCCTCCCTCCCTCCTTTCCTTCCTTTCCTCCCTCCCTCCTTTCCTTCCTTTCTTCCCTTCCTTCCTTCTTTCCTTTCCTCCCTCCCTCCTTCCCTTCTTTCCTTCCTTTCCTCCCTCCCTTCTTTCTCCATCACTGGAGGTTTTTAAGAACAGACTGGACAACCATTTGTCTGAAGTTGTGTAGCTGCCTAAGCAGGGGGTTGGACTAGAAGATCTCCAAGGTCCCTTCCAACTCTATGATTCTGCTTTTCTTCTTCCTTCTTGCCTTTCCTCCCTTCCTCCTTTCCTTCCTTTCCTCCCTCCCTCCCTTCTTTCCTTCCTTCTTTCCTTTCCTCCCTCCCTCCTTCCCTTCTTTCCTTCCTTCCTTTCCTCCCTCCCTCCCTTCTTTCCTTCCTTCTTTCCTTTCCTCCCTCCCTCCTTCCCTTCTTTCCTTCCTTCCTTTCCTCCCTCCCTTCTTTCTCCATCACTGGAGGTTTTTGAGAACAGACTGGACAACCATTTGTCTGAAGTTGTGTAGGGTTTACCTGCCTAAGCAGGGGGTTGGACTAGAAGACCTCCAAGGTCCCTTCCAACTCTATGATTCTATTCTATTCTACCATCCATGACCTGCTGGGGCCCCCAGAGCCAGCAATGCTAGATTAAAATGTTCTTTCGTGCTCCTGACAAACCATTATTTTATTTATTATTTTTTTATCCCACCTTTATTACTTGATAAGGGATTCAAGATACCAAACAAGACTTGTTTTCACGGGAAAATGTATGCCAACCTCCAGCACAAACCTCCTTTCCCCAACTTAAGGTTATAGCTTAGTTCATTCTACTATCGCTCAGGTGCCTTCTGAAATTACATACCATGGTGAGAAAACACACACAGACTTCCGTCTTCTTCTCCTCTTCTTCTTTTTTTCTGGATGTAAGAACTCCTTACTCGGCCCTCTGCTTTCAGCCTGGAAATTTTATAAGAGGAGTGGAAACGGCCACAGCTGTAAAGAGGCCCCCATTTAAGAGCACAGCGCTCCTTTGCGAGAAGCGTTTGGCTGCAGTCACCCGACAGGCCACATCGGGCTGACAAGGGGTTGGAGAATTTAGGGGGTTCCTTGAGATGTGGGAACCCAGCTATCCCTTTTTGTTGGGTTTTTAAAATGTTATTATGTTTTTTTAAAAAATAAAACAACTTGGTAATATTTTTTTAATTGTTTAATGTGTGGTTAGTTAGCTAGCACTGATGATGTTCCCTAGTTTGGTAATGAGATGCCTATAAGGAAACCACCAAGCTCAGAGATCAAGGACCCCATAGTCTTCCTCCTCCTCCTCCTCCTCCTCCTCCTCCTCCTCCTCCTCCTCCTCCTCCTCCTCCTCCTCCTCCTCCTCCTCCTCCTCCTCCTCTTCTTCTTCATAGTCATCATCCTTCTCCTCCCACAAACTCCACTCCCTTGTAGCACCGATGATGCTCTCTAGTTGGATCATGAAACGTCTACAAGGAAACAAACAAGCTCAGAGAACACCAAGGACCCCACAGTCTTCCTCTTCCTCTTCCTCCTCCTCCTCCTCTTCCTCCTCCTCCTTGCAAACCCCACTTCCTAGCACTGATGATGTTCCCTAGTTGGGTCATGAAAGGTCTGCAAGGAAACCCACCAAGTCCAGAGATCCTCCCTATGTTACCAGCTGCCTCAAATCCCATTTGTGAGAGGTGTGATCATTTCAATCAATTGAATTAAAAAAACAAACACCTAACACAATAAAATTGTCAATTGTGTTGTCAACTGGGTTATTCTTTATTCAGTTTTCTCGGGTTGATTGGCTGGAGCTACCACATGTGATGTCGCCATTGTGGTTTGGCTGGTTCATTTTAGTGCCCTCGGAAGCAAAGACCACGATCCTCATCAAGGCTTGTAGGATTGAGTGTAGGCATCGCTTCTCAGAAGTCCTATCTGTGGTTGGCTTCACACATGATGTGTAACCCATGGTTTGGTTCATCCTAGTTTTGTGAAGGAAGAAGTTTTCTCAATGAGCCAGAAAGCCATAAATATGGTTTGTGAACTATCGTTGCTTGAGGCACACAGCCCCCTGAGGTGAAGCCAACCAGGTTAGATTAAGGTTAGTGGACAGTGTGAACCAGGCCTGCCTCTGGTGTGAGAAAATGAGATAAATAGGATCTTATGTGGACCTGGCAGTGTTCACCCAACATGCTTAACCAGGTTAAGGGCAGACTTAGCATTTCCACAATCGGCTAAACCTGGTTAGTTTTAGCTTTGGGTTTGTGACTAGGTGGATTGTGAGATATCTGGCATGTTGGGGTAGTTTACGGTTTAATGGAAGGGTGTCCCACCTTGGCAACTTTAAGATTGGGGGACTTTAACTCCCAGAATTCCTCAGCTGTCTGGCTGGGGAATTCTGGGACTTGAAGTCCACCAGTCTTAAAGTGCCAAAGTTGGACACCTAGGTTTAATGTATTGTGTGAAGCTGGAAAATGACTTAGTAAATGGGTTAAGTATGTTGTTACTTAACATTGTTTACTGGAAGTTGCTCCCAGTCATTTCTAATTTGTTGATGGAAGAATCCAGCTAAATACTTGAGTGTGATTTAATTAAGTGGAACACATATTCTTCTCCTTAGTTGTTCCTCAAATAATTACAACAAGCCAGGGCAGAAAAAAGAAAGTATGGAAATAGTTGTGTATCTCCTTACTTGAGTCTTGTTTGTGAGAATGGGTGGCTGTATAAATTTGATGAGAGAGAGAGAGAGAGAAAGAGAGAGAGAGAGAGAGAGATTGATGATATAGATGATAGATAGATAGATAGATAGATAGATAGATAGATAGATAGATGGATAGATGATTGATAGATGATATAGAGAGATGATTGGTATATAGTCAGATGATTGATAGATGATACATAGATGATAGGTAGATAGATAATGATGGATGATAGACAGACAGATAGCAATAGCATTTAGTTTTATATACAGTTTCACTGTGCCATCATGGCACAGAGAGAGTGAGGGAGGGAGGATAGAGAAATGATAGCTATAGATAGAATGATAGATGATATAGTTGATATATAGAAGGATGGAAGGAAGGAAAGAATTGATGGATGATAGAGAAAGAGATGATATAGATAAAGATAGATATCTATAGATAAATATTGATAGCAGATAACAGAGATAGATGATAGCTAGATAGCTAGACAGCCTGATAGATGATAGATAAATATGATAGCTAGCTAGATGATAACTAAATAGATGATAGATAGATAGATAGATAGATAGATAGATAGATAGATAGATAGATAGAATGTAAATAGATAAGATAGATAGATAGATAGATAGATAGATAGATAGATAGATAGATAGATAGATAGATAGAAAGAATAGAGAGAGGGAGGGAGAGAGGACAGGATAGAGAGAGAGAGGAGAAAGAGAGGTAGAATATATAGATAGGATAGATAGATAGAGACAGACAGACAGATAGATAGATAGATAGATAGATAGAAAATATAGATGATATAGATAGATAGATGAGATAGATTGATAGATAGATAGATAGATAGATAGATAAATAGATAGATAGATAGATAGATAGATAGATAGATAGATAGATAGATAGATAGATAGATAGATAGATAGAATGTAAATAGATAAGATAGATAGATAGATAGATAGATAGATAGATAGATAGATAGATAGATAGATAGATAGATAGATAGATAAATAGAAGACAGATGATGATAGATAGATATTGGCTAGATGGAAATAAGGAAGAATTAAGTCAGAACAGTTACTTATCAGTTAAACAGCTTGTCAATTGTAGCTGTGGGTGCTCCATTGCTGGAGAGATTCAAGAAAAGTTGAGACAACGAACCTGGATGATGTAAGGTCTCCTACTTTGAGCAGGGGGTTGGACTAGAAGGCCTCCAAGGTCCCTTGCAGTCCCATGGATTCTATGGTTCCATGATCTTGCAGGTTTAACCTGCCTTAGAATCCACTCCTGTTGTCAATCTCTTCACATAATCAAAACACAAGTCTCAAAGTTGGATTCGCAAGACCCATTTCCCACCGCGTTACCCAATTAACCCACATTCTAGATTCCAGTAAGAGACGGAACTACATTACTATCCTGAGGTTGCCGAACTGCATGCAAAAAATCCGAACCATAATTTAAAGCGACTTTGACTCTTCTGCATGAGGCTGGCCAAAATATTGTCTGCGGAAATCTGAAATTTAAAGGTCGGGACCTCAAAACTTACAATTTACGGTTTGGGAAAATGGGAGTTTTTGCTCCTAAATTCAAGGAATGTTTTGGGTTTTTTTTGTTTTTTGTTTTGAGCAGGGAGTGTAAATTAGGAGAAAGCTGGAATGTTCATGTTGGAAGTATTATCCTTCTGGGTTCAGTTCCAAGTGGGGGAAAAGACACTGGAAACATTCTTCTTTGGAAAGTTGGTTTAATGGTGGACAGGACCGCATGCCGAAGTGAAAAGGACAACCACGGGCTTCAAGATGTTGAGGGAAGCAAAAGAAAACCCAAGATGTTGAGAGACCCTTAGTTATATATCAGTGGTGGCTAACCTTTTGATGCTCCTGTGCCCAAAATTATGTGTGCACTTCTGCGCCAGCACCCAGAAGGCAATGCGCGAAGGTCATACATTCGGGCCTTGCCGAGTTTGGCCACCCAAACTCAGCTGCCAACATCCAGTGGTCCTCTAGAGGGCAGCAAAATCTTTTTTTTTTTTGCTTCTCTCTCTCTCTCTCTCTCTCTCTCTCTCTCTCTCTCTCTCTCTCTCTCTCTCTCTCAGAGGCCCTCTAGTGGCTGCCTAATTCATTTTTGCAGCCTGGAACTAATCCACCTTGCACAGGTAGCCTTGGACTTGCAAGAGTTCATTTAGCGGCCGTTCGAAGTCACAACGGCACTGAAAAAGGTGACTTATGACTGTTGTTCACAGTTCACAGACCTAAGGCTGGAAGGAACCTTGGAGGTCTTCTAGTCCAACCCACTCCTTGAGCAGGAAAGTCTATATCAGTGACGGCGAACCTTTTTGTCGTGGCGTGTGCCGAAAGCACGCACGCGCACACCAACACCCACAATGCAATGTGCCCTCTCCCCTGTGCATGTGTGCACAAGACCCCTGCCCACACCTCCCCTTATCAGCACTGCACATGCGTGCGCCTCCCAGATGGTTTTTGGCCCATTTGAGGCTTTCTTTTTGCCCTTCTGGAGGCTCGAGGAAAGCCTCTGCAGCCTCGGGAGGCCGAGAAACAGGCCCGTTTTGGCACTTCCGGTATTTCCGGAAGGCCTATTTTTTTTAATATTGGAACGACCCATCAGTGCGGGTGGGAGAATACTAGGCCTCGACGTACAGCCATCACGGAGCCCAACATTTCTTGTTGCTCAGTGAGACAGTTGTTAAGTGAGGTAAGTTTTCTGCCCCATTTTTACCTGGTTGGTTACAGTAGTTGAGGGAACGGCTTTGGTTGTTAAGTGAGGGACACTATGCTCCAGCGAGTCTGTCTTTGTTTTTGATGGTCAGAAGATCACCAAAGGGGATTACCTGACCCCTCTGGGACACTGCAACCATTATAAATACGAGTCATTTGCCAAGTGGCTGCCTTGTCCATGTGGGTGGGAATATTCTTAGAGGTTCTAGGCTGCGGTTTAAAGGGTAAGCCGTGTATATACAGGGACTAATCCCCCCTCCTTTCCAGCATTGATGCTGTTACCTAGTTGGGTCATGAAACATCTGCAAGATAATCACCAAGCTCTGAGAACACAATGGATTCCACAGTAGTTTTCTTCCTCCTCTTCCTCCTCCTCCTCCTCCTCCTCTTCCTCCCTCCACAAACCCCATTCCCTTTTAGCACTGATGATGTTTCCTGGCTGGGTCATGAAATGTCCGCAAGATAACCACCATGCTCAGAGAGCACTAAGGACCCCACAGCCCTCCCTCCCTCTTTTCTTCCTTCCTCTTTCTCCTTCCTTTCCTTCCTTCCTTCCTTCCTTCCTTCCTTCCTTCCTTCCTTCCTTCCTTCCTTCCTTCCTTCCTTCTTTCTTTCCACAAACCCCACCCCCTTCTAACACTGATGATATTCCCTGGTTGGGTCATGAAATGTTTGCAAAAAAACCACCAAGCTCAGAGAACACCAAAACCCCCACAGTTGTCGTCTTCTCCTTCTCCTTCTCCTTCTCCTTCTCCTTCTCCTTCTCCTTCTCCTTCTCCTTCTCCTTCTCCTTCTCCTTCTCCTCTTCCTCCTCCTCCTCCTCCTCCTCCTCCTCCTCCTCCTCCTCCTCCTCCTCCTCCTCCCAAACCCCACTCCCTTCTAGCACTGAGGATGTAAACTAGCTGGGTCAAGAAACATCTGCAAGAAAACCGCCAAGCTCAGAGAGCACCAAGGACCCTATAATTCAGAATGCATATGGTGCTTGTGGCAACCAAGCCAATGCTGTGGAAGAAAGAAAGAAAGAAAGAGAGAGAGAGAGAGGGAGGGAGGGAGAAAGAGAAAGAGAAAGAGAAAGAGAAAGAGAAAGAGAAAGAGAAAGAGAAAGAGAAAGAGAAAGAGAAAGAGAAAGAGAAAGAGAAAGAGAAAGAGAAAGAGAAAGAATGAATTAGAAACTCAAGAGAATTTGCTTTAATTTGGGACCTGCATCACGTGTAAAGCAAGGAACGTTTTTCTCCTTAACATTTTTTTTTAAAGTCTCCTACGTTCCACTTAGCCAAAGTTCTTTGGTGGTGAAGCTTGAGAAGAAGCAGGATGAGAGAGGGAGAGAAAGGAAGGATGAACGAAGCTTCAAAGAGACAGAGAAGAGACGCTCTCTGGCCTACGACAGCGGAGGATCTGGAGGCTGGGCTTGAGGGCCGCCTTCTCCTCTTCCTCCTGGGCCATTTTCTCCTCAGTCTTCCATCACTTCCTCCGGCCAATCTGGGCCATCAGCTGAGCATTGGTGGCGGCTTTGGCCCTCAGGTTCTTGGCCTTCGCGATGTGGAATAGGATGTTCATCAGGTTGGTGGGGACGTCCAAGGACAGGGTAAACTTAGCGCGCTGGTCATTCTTGGCCTGGTTGTGCACCGTCTTTCCTTTGGACTGGGCGAGGGAGACGTAGCGTGTGACGGCCGGGAACGTCCGTTTCTCCTTCTCCGTCCCTAGGTCCTCCGAGGAGTTGGAGTCTTCATTGTCCACCAGTGGGACCACGAAGGTCTTCTCCAGGAACAAATTCTCTGCAGCCATGAGCTCCTCCTTGGCCTGGGAGAGAGCAGAACTGAGGAGACAGCTGAAGATGGAGTCGGCATTGAAGGACAAGCCCGTCCTGGAGGTGGAGAGAACCAGGAGGAGGAACAGAAGTCTTGAGGAGGATGTCATGGTACCACAGCACCTGGGACACCAAAGAAGGAGAGAAGGTTTATGAACATGGGCCCTGAGGAAGATCTTGGCTACATTTCTACAGGAGCCGAGTCTCAACAGGTTGTCCTGGACTTATAACCACCCACCTTTTCAGTTGTTAAGCGAGACATTTGTGAAGTGAGCTTTACCCCATTTTACAACCCTTCTGTTGTGGCCCACCAGCGGCCAGTGGAGCTGGCAGCAGACTGAGAGAGTGATGAGGTTGGGGAGGAACCTGGGCCAGTCCTGGAGTCTGGGGAAGGCTCCGCATCAGAGGCAGAGATGGGGTCAGGGCCATCCAACAGTTAGCTGCCTTCGGAGTCAGAGATCAGTGGGGTAGAAGAACAGCTGGAGCCTGTTTCCAGTGTGCGTATGCACAGAGCTGCCAGAAGAAGGGAGCAGCTAAGGAACAAGGGTCGACTCGGGAATAAAGGCACAGGTGGACAGTGAACGGCTCCTCCCACAGGGAATAATGTGATTCCAAATAAAGAATGATCGATCGGTAGGAAAACGGGGTGGGGGATTTTCCTGCAAACTCTTTTTGGGGATTTTCCCAGGGTCTCTGGTCCTCAGGATTTAAAATTATGAGTTTGGGGGGTCCCTGAGGTCCAACAGGTTCGCAACCCCTGAGCTAAAACTAAATTAAATCAGGTTTGGGAAGCATAATAAAAAGCAGTTCGTCTTCTTAAGCTTTACAGTTAATCCTCAACTTGTAGTCATTTGTTTCATGTCCATTCAAAGTTGCAACGGCACTGAGAAATGGGACTTACGACTGTGGTTCACACTTAACGACCACTGTAGCATCATCCAAATTCAAAAAGTGACCAATTATCATTTGTCACACTTAATGACCATGGAAGCATCGCCGGGGTCCGGAGAGCCAATATTTAAATGGTTAATATTTATGAAGGTTTGTGTGTGTGACTGTGTCTGTGTCACGCAATCTCTTTTTGAAGCCTCCTGACCAGTCAAATCAACAGGTGTGGGTTTGTGGGGGAAGCCAGATTAGTTTAATGTCAACTCATAAAATATTTCTATGGTTATTTTAAGAGTTGCCAACAGAAAGGGAGGCGGGCAAAGGGGTTTGAAAGAGCAGTGCGGCAGCTTGGAAACCAAAAGTGCATTCCATACATAGTTTTTCAGAGATAGTAACTAGGTGACTGAAGTTTCTGCCACGCAAACACCTGTGACGATTCACTTAACACAGCTGTCCTAAAACGGGGCAAAACTATAGTCTAGAAATACTCTTGACGTTTGCTTTAGATATATATACATATATTAAATGTTAATATGATGTTCTTTTTTCTGTTTTTGTTTCTTTTCCTTTCTTCCCTTTTTACTTGAATGAGTTACCTATAAAGATGATATAGCTTCGTTTATTAACATTAATTAAGAACTGTGAATTAATATAGTTAACATGGAAAAACTGTCAAATTCTAAGTGTACAAACGATACTTAGTCTACTGCCAAGATAATGATATTGAAAGTTGCTGATATATTATAGAAGCTTTTGACTATTATATAAACTTTTGTAAAGCTTTTTAACCTTTTGTTTTTTGTAAACTTTTTAATATTTTGAACTTTTTAAAAAAAATGTAAAAAAAATGGGGCAAAACACACTCGACATCTTTCTCATTTAACAACGGAAATGTGGTTGTAAGTGGAGGATCACCGGTATGGATTTTGAAACAGCTGTCCAATTCTGGCATTTCCCCCACCCTGTTCTGTTTGCACATCCATAGGGCCAATTCTGGACTTTACATTACATTTGAAAAGATCTTTCTTTTGATCTTCTGGGATGGAATAATTTTTCTCCCCCCCTTGTCCCCCCCGAAGGCAATAAACTCCTGTGAATCAAACAAGATGCATTGGTCAGGTATCTGTTCTCATTCCCCCGCTAGGCGTGCAAAATGAAAAAAATTCTTGCCGTTCAGATAATGTCTTTAAAACAACAGTATTTTTTTAAAAAGAAAAAAAAAAAACCAATTCAGCAGAGTGGCAGAGCCTTTTTTCTTTTCTTTAATGGTGTCATTATCACAAGTGGAAAGCTGATACATCTTTGGGTTGGGGGAAAAATGTGAAGGAGGAGGAGGCGAGAAGTATAAATGTTCCCAAATGTTCCAGATTAAATGATGATGATGATGATAATGACGATGATAACGACAACAACAACAGTAACAACAATAACAATAACAACAACAACAACAACAACAACAACAACAACAACAACAATAACAATTCCTTCTTGGAGTATTCAGCTTTTGCAATTATTGGCCGCCATCTTGTGGTGGTTGTCTAGCACTGCAAGTCCATTCAAAATGCCATTCAACAAACGCAGCCAACAATCTTTAAGAGACTGGTTGCATCTTTTGCCATAGGCACATTTTATGAAAAAGATTTATTAATAGATCTATCTCTCCATCCATCACCTATCTATGTATCTCTATCCTGTCTATCCCTACCTACCTACCTACCAACCAATTTATCCTCTCTCTATCCATCCATATCTATCATCTACCTACGTACTATCTATCTATCTATCTATCTATCTATCTATCTATCTATCTATCTATCTATCTATCTATCTATATCATCTATCTATATCATCTATCTATCTATCTATCTATCTATCTATCTATCTATCTATCTATCTATCTATCTTCTCACTATCCATGAATATCTATCATCTATCTACCTTTCTACCTACCTACCTATCTACCAACCAATTTATCCATCCATATCTATCTACCTACCTTCTATCTATCTATCTATCTATCTATCTATCTATCTATCTATCTATCTATCTATCTATCTATCTATCTATCTATCTCTATCTATGTATCTACTTACCTACCTACCAACCAACCAATTTATCCTCACTCTCTGTCCATCTAAATCTATCATCTACCTACCTACCTATCTTCTTTCTCTCTCTCTATCCATCTATATCTATCTGTCCGTCTGTCTGTCTGCCTGCTTGCCTGCCTACCTACCTACCTACCTACTCCACCGTTTTTCTTTCTTTCTTTCTTTCTTTCTTTCTTTCTTTCTTTCTTTCTTTCTTTCTTTCTTTCTTTCTTTCTTTCTTTCTATCTATCTATCTATCTATCTATCTATCTATCTATTGATATTTCTGCATAGTCAAAACTCATTAAAGGAAAAAATAAAAGCATTTAAGCAAACGGGATTTCATATTTCTGGTCCAAATGATTTTTACTTATTACTCTCTTTTTAAAAACGTCCCCCACTACGGAGTAATGGAGGGGAGTGCGTGAAACCTTTTGAATTTTGTCAGTCTTTGGCTCAATCTAGAATTCTTTTCCCTGAATTCCCCGTGGATTCCTTATGGATTGACGAATCTCACCCATTTCTTTTGTAATAACCCCCACAGATAATTTTAAGGCTTTTTACATCTTTGCTCTCCTCTCCTTACTCCAGCATAAATTGGGTGTGAAAAACAGAAGGCATTTGTTAAGAAAAAAGCACTCTCATAAATTCCTTCCTTCTTTCTTCCCCCTTTCCCTCCCTCCTTCCTTCCTTCCTTGTCCCCTTTTCTTCCATCAATCCATCCATTTGTCTCTCTTTTCCTTCCTTCCTCCCTCCCTCCTTCCTTCCTTTCTCTCTCTCTCCCTCCCTTCCTCCTTCCGTCCTTCCTTCCTCTCTCCTTCCCTCCTCCCTTCCCTATCCCCTTTTCTTCCATTAATCCATTAATGTTCTCTCTTTTCCTTCCTTCCTTCTCCCTCCCTCCTTCCTCCCCCCTCCCTTCCTTCCTTGTCCCCCTTTCTTCCATCAATTCATTCTTTTTTCTCTTTTCCTCCCTTCCTCCTCCCTCCCTCCTCCCTCCCTCCCTCCCTTTTCCTCCCTCCTTTCCTTGTCCCTTTTCTTCCATCAATCCATTTATTTTTCTTCCTTCCTTCCTCCTCCCTCCCTCCTCCCTTCATTCCTTCCTTCTTTCCTCCCTCCCTCCCCCCCTTCCTTCCTTTCTCTCTCTCTCCCTCCCTTCCTCCTTCTGTCCTTCCTTCCTCTCTCCTTCCCTCCTCCCTTCCTCCCTTCCTCCCTTCCCTATCCCCTTTTCTTCTATCAATCCATTAATGTTCCCTTTTCCTTCCTTCCTTCCTTCTCCCTCCCTCCTTCCTCCCTCCCTCCTTCCTTCCTCCCTCCCTCCCTTCTTCCTCCTTTCCTTCCTTGTCCCTTTTCTTCCATCAATCCATTTATTTTTCTTCCTTCCTTCTCCCTCCATTCCTTCCTTCCTTCTCCCTCCCTCCTTCCTCCCTCCCTCCCTTCTTCCTTCCTTCCTTGTCCCCCTTTCTTCCATCAATTCATTCTTTTTTCTCTTTTCCTCCCTTCCTCCTCCCTCCCTCCTTCCTCCCTCCCTCCCTTCTTCCTCCTTTCCTTCCTTGTCCCTTTCCTTCCATCAATCCATTTTTGTTCCTTCCTTCTCCCTCCCTCCTCCCTCCATTCCTTCCTTCCTTCTCCCTCCCTCCTTCCTCCCTCCCTTCTTCCTTCCTTCCTTGTCCCCCTTTCTTCCATCAATTCATTCTTTTTTCTCTTTTCCTCCCTTCCTCCTCCCTCCCTCCCTTCTTCCTCCCTTCCTTCCTTGTCCCTTTTCTTCCATCAATCCATTTATTTTTCTTCCTTCCTTCTCCCTCCCTCCTTCCTCCATTCCTTCCTTCTTTCCTCCCTCGCTCCCTCCCTCCTGTTTTAACCTATTGTAGAGATGGCATGGCCTGCAAAAAGAACCCTGAAAAATTGGGAAAAAACAGGTTGTTTTCCCAGGAAAAAAAAATAGAAAAACCTATTTTTCCTGTTTAAATTTTCAGCTCTCTCTCTCTCTCCCTCCCTCCCTCCCTCTCTCTCCCTCTCTCCCTCCCCCCCCCCTCTCTCTCTCCCTCCCTCCTTCCCTCCCCCCCCCTCTCTCTTTTTGCACTTCCAGGTCTATTTTAGTCAGAAACAAGGTTTTTCCATCTTATGGATGTCTTAATAAACCTAGCTTGTGGCTTCACATCTAATAGAAGTTGCTAGCTTTCTTTGACAGTCGCACATCCAATTGTGTGAGAAGCGTTTGTCTCGTTAATGAATCTTGAATGAACCTTCTACTAATTAATTCCATTTTTTTGCTCAACCTTAGCTGGCAGGGGAATTCTGGGAGTTGAAGCCCACACCTCTTCAAGTTGAGAAACATTGACTTAATTGCTTGGTCTTCTTTTAGCACTCTGTAGAAGCTCAAGAGCACATATAGCAAGGAACCTGTTGAATTCAAATCTCCATCCTGTTTTATGCCAGCCTTTCAAAACATATTCTTCAACTGCTTTAAAAGTAATAATAAACACATGCCTTAAAAATATGCATATCTTAAGCATGCATATAATTAAAAAATAATAACATGCATGCCTTGAAAATATGAATATCTTAAATACCTGTATGCGTATTCTTTAAAAAAAAAAACTATAGCATTTACATATCTTAAAATGTTTGCATCTTAAATGTGTTACTTAAAATATAACATGTATATGCCTTAACAAATGTGCAGATTTTGAATATATGTATAAAAATGATCCCTGTGCATTTTTTAAACGTGCATAGGTAAAAATAATAACATATGAACATCATAAAATTGTACATTCTATAAATATGTCAATCTGATATTTATTAGTTGAAAACCAATGCATCTTTAAATATGTGTATACTTTAAAAAAATAATATGTGCACTTTTAAAATGAGCATTTCTTAAACGTGTAAATGTAGAAAAATAATAACATTTACTTGCCTTAAAATGTGCATATCTTAATCATATGATATATGCATGTCTTAAAACATGCATCCCTTAAACATGGATATAATTTAAATAAACAAATAACATATGCACCCCATAAAAATGTACACCCTTTTAACATATGTATGCTTCAAAATAATAACGTGCATAAACCTAGAGAAATTCCTTTAAAATGCACACAATGGACTAGATTCTTAGAATGAATTTAAAGGACTAAAAACATCATAGATAAGAGCAAGAAAATATTATATTGCCCAAAATTATTTCTCATGCTGTTGCAAAGCATCTTAGGATGTTGAGGTATTTCTGCAGCAAAGTTCTGCCTGCAACTGGTTTGAAACTCATTTGGGACAGGAAAATCTCTCCATGAAGCCAGTTCAAGGATGCTCCTTCGAATATTTCCTAATCCAAATCTCACCTTCCCTTTGACCCTCTGCTTTGAATAATCTCTTTGGAAATTAACCATTATCAAAACAGAAGCGATTCAACTAGTCCCCTGTTCCTTTCCAACTTCCCTATTTTGGCCAAAAAACCCCAGGATTCCCTCCTCCTTCCTGTCCCTTTTTATTTTTATTTTAATAAACTTTACTGATCTTTTATATCTTTAAAAACCGAACAAAAAATATACATATTATGACATTAACAGTGTGTGACATCTATCTCGTATACTTCTATTTTGTGCTTGTTTACAAATATATACAATTTGTGCAAATGTAAGCTTTTAATCTATTAATTGCTTATCATTAATTCTTCCATCGTCCATCTGTCTTTATTCAATCCAATCATACCATTTCCCCCAAATTCTTCCTATCCCTTTTTAAAGCATCTCTTAAACTCTTCTCTGCCTGCGATGTCTCCTTCCGAAAGATTAATGCAACCATAAATATTGCAAACCAAAACCCACTCTGCAAACAGGCAAACAAACCTCTCTCCATCCCTTTGACAACACAACCCTTCCAACCCCGAAAAGGTGAGTTATTCACATCCTCTTGTTTAAAATTTACTTCTGGCTAATTAACTTCTGTCCCCCCCTGCCTTACCTGCCTGGTCGCTCTGGGATCTGTTTCAGGTAACTATTTCCTACTGTTCTTATTTTTGCAAAGTTCCCAGGTTTTCCTCTCCCTGTGAAAAGCGGGTGAGCCAAAATTCACGTACCTGAGACTGGTTTTCTTTTTTTCTTTTGCAAAGCCAAGGTGTACCTGCTGTCTTGCTTGGGCTTTTAGGTCAAGATTGAAGGCATCCCAGGAGGCCTGAACTCAGCTTGTCTTCGTTTCAAGAAACTGGCTTGTGCGTTTCTCTGCTTTCTCCTACTCAGCCTTGGAGATATATATATATATATATTTACACACACACACATACACACACACATATTTATTTATATGGGGGGGGGGGGACAGAGAGAGAGAGAGAGAGAAAGGGACCGAGAGAGAGGAAATGATATGTTAATGGCTTTATAATGTAAATCCGAAAGAGCTTTGGATAGAAAGATAGGATTCTCCTTGGAATGAGATGATGTTGGCTAGTACCGTCACTGGGCAGAAGTGCCACAGAGGTGTGTGTGTGAGTGGAGGGGAATTATGGTTTGTTTGTTTTTTTTAGGATGGGGAGGGAATTTTATTACAGGATTTATTGCTGGCACTACTCAAACTCCTCTTGCAAGGTATAACCGACAGGGTCAAGAAAAACAAAAGAAAAAAAAAATTGGGCAAAGATACACAGGTAGAAAACAGGTATGTGAATATCGGCTCGCCTGCTAAGAAAAGACACTAGGGAAACCTGTAGGTTTTAAACCCGAACTGTTTTGGTTAGGTAGAATAGCGAGGGAAATTAGATGAGAAAAGGTACGCATTTAATATTACAACAGATTGTAACAGCGGGGAGGTTTTTGTCTTCGCACAACAAGGGAAAAATGAAGAAACACCGCAAGAGGAACAGATAGTTAGGAAGAGATTAAACTAGACCGTGCAGAAATGAAGAGATGGACACTGAAAATTAAACCATGAACAACCGTGTGACTAACTTAACAGCTGCAGTGTGGCCAGTAAAACGGGACAAAATCCACTTCACAAATGTCTTGCTGGAAGGGACCTTGGAGGTCTTCTAGTCTAACCTCCCTGCCTAGGAGACCTAATTCATCCCAGCTTTTAGGAAGCCATGAGAAGGTCATGCCTTACTAGCTAACTACTTTTTGGTCTACTGATTAACATACGAAGAACGGTTGCAGGAATTGGATGGGTCTAGTTGAATGGAAAGAAGGACTAGCGGGGCGACATGAGAGCAGTCGTCCAGTTTTTGAGGGTCTGCCCCAGAAAAGAGGGGCTCAAGCTATTCCCCAAAGCAACTGAAGCCAGACAAGAGGCAAATGGATGGAAACTCTCAAGGAGAGAAGCAACCTGGAAATCAGCAGAAATTTCCTGACACGGAGAATAATTAACCAGCTTGCCTCTAGAAGTTGTAGGTACTCCAACACTGGAGGATTTCAAGAAGAGATTGGACAGCCATTTGTCTGAAATGGCAGAGGAGGGTTTCCTGCTCAAGCAGGGGGCTGGCATAGAAGACTCCCAAAGTCCCTCCCAGCCCTTGGTCTCTATGATTTAATGAGCCAGATAAGATACAAATGATAGATAGATAGATAGATAGAATGTAAATAGATAATATAGATAGATAGATAGATAGATAGATAGATAGATAGATAGATAGATAGATAGATATAATGTAGATAGATAGATAGATAGATAGATAGATAGATAGATAGATAGATAGATATAATGTAGATAGATAGATAGATAGATAGATAGATAGATAGATAGAATAGATAGATGATAGATAGGATAGATATAGAAGATAGAATAGATAGATAGATAGATGATAGACTAGAATAAGATAGATGATAGGTAGATAGATGATAGAATAGATAGATATAGATGATAGATAGAATAGATAGATGATAGAATAGATAGATATAATGTAGGTAGGCATGTAGGTGGGTAGCTAGGTAGTTACATAAGGTAGGTAGATAGATTTGATAGATTAGATAGATATGGATGCAAAGGGATAGATGATAGAGTAGGTAGGTATGTAGGTGGGTAGCAGAGGTGGTATTCAGCAGGTTCTGACCAGTTCTGGAGAACCGGTAGTGGAAATTTTGAGTCGTCCAGAGAACCAGCAAATCCCACCTCTGACTGGAGGTTTTGCAGTATCCTTCCCCTGCCACGCCCACCAAGCCACACCCACAGAACCGGAAGGAAAAACATTTGAATCCCACCACTGGTGGGTAAGTAGGTAGGTAGATAGATAGATAGATAATAGATAGATAGATAATAGATAGATAGATAGATAGATAGATAGATAGATAGATAGATAGATAGATAATTTGTCTGCAATGTTATAGGGTCTCCTGCTTCAGCAGGGGGCTGGACTAGAAGATCTCCACATCAAATCTGGAGAGTTTCTATGGACCTTATTAAATCCCACACCCGGAACAAATTGCCTAAGATTGCTTGCTAATTCTCTCCTCTTCTGCTCCTAATGAATTTGGAAGGGTCAGTTAAGTGGACACTAATGAGCAATGAGACAGAAGCCTTCTAATCTTTCAGAAAAGCTCCTTTTTATCTTTTTCAGATGGGGTGGTCTCTCTCTCTCTCTCTCTCTCTCTCTCTCTCTCTCTGTGCATGCAAGCTGTCATCGTGCTGGTGTGAGAGGGATCTTGGATAATGGATAACCAGCTAAATAGGAGCCAGCCGTGTGCAGCAGCAGCCAAAAAAGCCAATGCAATCCTAAGTGGCATGAACAGAGGGATACAATCGAGATCAAGCCTTAGTAAGGCTACACCTGGAGTCCTGCATCCAGTTTTGGTCACCACACTATAAAAAAGATGAGTCAGAGAAGAGCAACCAGGATGATGAGGGGACTGGAGGCTAAAACATATGAAGAATGGTTGCAGGAAGTGGCCCTGGCTAGTCTAGGGAAGAGAAGGACCAGGGGAGACAGGAGAGCAGTCTTCCAATATTTTATTTATTTATTTATTTTTATTTGTCAATCGCCTACAAGATAATAGGTATAAGTATATACATAGTAATGAATACATGAAATGGGAACATATAAGAAAAATAAAAGAATCAATAGGACAGGGACAGTAGGCATGTTGGTGTGCTTATGCACACCCCCTAGAGACCTCTTAGAAAAGGGGTGAGGTCAATAGTAGACAGTCTAAGGTTAAAGTTTTTGGGATTTGGGGAAGAAACCACAGAGTCAGGAAGAGTATTCCAGACATTGAGCACTCTGTTGTTGAAGTTGTATTTCCTGCAATCAAGTTTGGTGCGATTAACCTTGAGTTTGTTTCTATTGTTTGCTTTTGTATTGTTATGGTTGAAGCTGAAGTATTCATTGACAGGTAGGACATTGCAATGTATGATTTTATATATCATACTTAGATCAGACTGAAGACGGCGTAATTCAAAGTTTTCTAGGTCTAGAATTTCAAGTCTGGTGGCATAAGTTATTCTACGAGTAGAGGAGTGGAGAACTCTTCTTGTGAAATATTTCTGGACTTTCTCAACTGTGTTAATATCAGATACGTAATGTGGGTTCCAGACTGATGAGCTGTATTCGAGTATTGATCTAGCAAATGTTTTGTATGCTCTAGTTAGTAGTGTGATGTTACCAGAGAAAAAGTACGTAGGATTAGGTTAACAACTCTTAATGCCTTTTTGGCTATGTAGTTACAATGGGCTCTAGCACTTAGATCATTAGAGATGAGTATTCCAAGGTCCTTTCCAGAGCTTGGATCATCAACAAGGTCCTGACTATTTAGCTTGTATTTTATTTTCTGATTTTTTTTTGCCAATATGTAAGACAGAGCATTTATTTGTTGAGATTTGAAGTTGCCCTTTGACCATTCTGATACATAGTCAAGATCTTTTTGAAGGGTGGCAGTATTGTCTGTGGTATTGAATAGCTTTACATCATCAGCGAAAAGAACACAGTTGCTCTTAATATGATCACAGAGGTCATTTCTGTAGAGTATGAAGAGAGTTGGTCCTAGAACATGCCTTGGGGGACACCACTATTGACAAGTACAGAATTTGATAGGATGCTCCCAATTTTGACCATTTATTGTCTGTTTGACTGGAATGCTTCTATCCAGTTATGCAGGTGTCCAGAGATACCATAAGATTTTAGTTTTAGGACTAGTTTGTCATGTACCACTGAATCAAAGGCTTTATAGAAGTCTATGTAGATTGCGTCTATTGCTTTGCCCTGATCGAGTTGTGTAGTCCATATGTTTTTACAGTATAAGAGTTGCAGATTACATGATAGTTTTTTTTCCTAAAACCAAATTGTTTATTGGAGAATAGGTTGTTTGTTTCGAAGTGGAGGATAATGGATTGGTTAATAATTGATTCCATGAATTTACAGGTGACGCAGCATAAGGAGATTGGTCTGTAATTTTCAACTAGGCTGAGGTCTCCCTTTTTGAAGATGGGGGTGACTATGGCTTGTGACCACAGGTTAGGCAAGGAGCTGGACCTGAAAGATTTTTCAAAGATTACGTTTAGAGGTTCGGCTATGGCGGTGGATAGCTTTTTTAAGAAGTAGGCACATATTCCATCCAGTTCAATAGATAGAGATGGTTTTAGATTGTGTAGTGCTTTTTCAACATTGTCCTTCTGTAAAATTGATATGTATTCGATCATTGTAGTTGTCTGTGGTTTGGCTAGGAAATACTGGGCATGATCCATTGCTGTTTACAAATACTGAGCCAAAGATTGTGTTAAAGAAGTTGGCTTTAATGGTGTCATTGTTGCAGTCTTTACCATTCGGTCCTTTCAGGGGTGGGATGATATTTGAGGGGCTACCAGAGGAAAAAAAAGGGGGGGGGGAACTATTTTCCAAGGCACCCGAAGGCCAGACAAGGAATAATGGATGAAAAAGTGATCAAGGAGAGATTCAACCTGGAAATAAGGAGGAATTTTCTGACAGTGAAGCCAATCAACCGATGGAACAGAAATTGCCTTAAGGGAAGTTGTGGGAGCTTCATCAGTGGAAGCTTTCAAGAAGAGACTGGACTGCCATCTGTCAGAAATGGTGTAGGGTCTCCTGCTTGGGCAGGGGGGTTGGACTAGGTGACCTACAAGGTCCCTTCCAACTCTGTTAAGATTCTTTCTGCCTTGGAGGATCTTTGAGGATTTTGGTCCTGAGTACCTCTAAAATCCTTTCCCACCTGATGATTCAGGATGGGGGAAGTTCATGAAATGGATGATACCTGAATACTCATCTTAAGACCAGGTGCTGCTGGGCGGTACAGGTAGTTACTTCAATCTCTGCAGACTTGGGCTATTTGCTGATATTCTGCCTTAGTTATTTGCCCCTCGTTCTACTTTTTATACTTGTCCTTTTTGTCTTTCAATTAATCAGAGAGTTCTTTATGCAGCCATGCTGATTTCTTTTGAGAACTGTAATTATTTCTTCTTCTTCTTCTTCTTCTTCTTCTTCTCTTCTTCTTCTTCTTCTTCTTCTTCTCTTCTTCTTCTCTTCTTCTTCTTCTTCTCTTCTTCTTCTTCCTTCTTCTTCTTCTTCTTCTTCTTCTTCTTCTTCTTCTCCTCCTCCTCCTCCTCCTCCTCCTCCTCCTCCTCCTCCTCCTCCTCCCTCCTTCTTCCCCTCCTCCTCCTCCAGCTTCTCCAGTATTATGCTAGCCTGGGCTGTTATAATTTCACTGTTCAGAATTTCAAAGTCCTCAACTTACAACCACAACTGAGCCGCACATTTCTGCTGCTAAGCAAACGTGCGCTAAGTGAATCTTGCCCCCTTTAACACCTTCTTTGCTATAGTTGTTAAACGAATCGCTGCCGTTGTTCGGATAGTTGCACGGTCGTTCAGTGCAAGGCTCCTCCCTTGACTTTGCTTGTCGGAAGGCTACAAAAGGGGGTGACGTGACTCCCGGGACACCGCGAGCGTCATAAATACGAACCAGTTTTGCAAGCGTCTCAATTTTGATCGCTATGACCCTGGGGATGCCAGAAAGGTCTTGTAACTGTGAAAACTGGGTTGTAACTTGCCCTTTTTTTTCAGTGCCATTGTAACTTGAATAGTCCCTAAACGACAGTTGTAAGTCAAGGCTTGCCACCTGTGTGCTTTGGGCACCTATGTCAACTCATAAAATATTTCTATGGTCTTTTTAGAGCTGCCAACAGAAAGGGAGGAGGGAGCAGTGCAGCGGCTTGCAAACCGAAAAGTGCATTCTATAAATGTTTTCAGAGATAGTAACTAGGTGACTGAAGTTTCTCCCATGCAAAAAACTAACTGGAGAGCATGATTGAGGACTCTGGGCTATCGATGTTTCCCTGTCATGCCCCCTTGGAGTCTGATTCCGAGGGGGAGGTCAAACAGCTGACAGGGAACATGGCTTTGGTGGTTGGGAAGGAACTTGGGGAAGGGCATAGTCCAGCTGGGCATTTAGAGGAAGACCAAGGGCCACCCCATCTGAATCCTAGGTCCACGCAGGGAGGAACGGAAAAGGGAGCAATGTAGCTTATGGGTGAGAAAAGGGCCCTGATTCCCTTCATTAGCTGCATCTGGGAAAACAGGATTTAAAAAAGGGTGTTTGCACACAGCACCTTGCTGGAAGCAAAGCGTGAATTATCTTTGTTTGTCAATCTTATCTGGGTTCTGGCGTCCTACCCCAACTGTGTGTGTTTCGTTATCTTGTGAAGTCTGCAATCCTTATCCTGCCCTGTCCTTGTTAATTGCTGTTGTGTGGTTTGTGTTGGTCTTTATTTATAATTATATGTACTTTGGGGTTGGACTGAATTCCTTCCCTTTAAAAACTGTTCTTGGGAGAGTTTTTTTTTTTTTCTCCAGCTGATGATAATTGGACATCGGGGGCCAAGTTGGTGGTATTAAAGGGACTTTACCTACCTTTGTGACCATGTTGCTTTTGTGCCACGCCCCTTTGGGTCGTCACAGTCCCATTGGAGAATGTGAATTATGATACACCCAGGGGATGGGGAAAAAGCAGGGTCAAGGGTGACAATGAATGATGTGTCTCAGAGTCAGCTGCACCCAGGCAGTGCCAGATATGGTAACTCCCAATAAATCCTTTCGAAGTTTGGCTCGAGACTCATGATTTAAATGGGGGTTAAGTGCCGGAATCTTGACAACCTGGACTTCAGGACACACCTGAAGTAGAGGAGAGGATACACCAAGACTTCTGCCTTCCTTCAATAAACGCATCCTTTTTCCAAATGGATTTATTAACCCAAAGGCTGTTTACACAGAATATTCAGGGGCCCAAAGCGTCCAGTTCTTTGCCATCTGTACAATTTGGAGAGGATTCCCTTTGCTCTTCCTGATGGCTCTGCAGACGGTCACCTTCCTGGGAGAGGAGGGGGGAAAAAAAAGAAATAAAAGATATTTTTAAGCAAGCTGGAAGAGCGAGAAAACAGATATCTTGCGGGAGTTGACAACATGTTCATCCTACCATCCTAAGCAAGCCCGGATCAAAATTAAAGTGAAGATGTACAAGTCTGGCGAATAGGGTAGTAGGCTAGAAACCAGGAGATGGGGAGTTCTAGTCCTGCCTTAGATATAAAATCTGGTTGGGTGACTTTGGGCCAGTCACCAGGAGACTGGGTGTTCTAGTTTCACCTCGGCCATGAAATCTGGCTGGGTGGCTTTGGGCCGATCACCAGGAGACTGGGAGTTCTAGTTTCATCTTTGGCATGAAAGCTGGCTGGGTGACTTTGGGCCAATCACCAGGAGATGGGAGTTCTAGTCCTATCTTAGCCCTGAAAGCTGGCTGGGTGACTTTGAGGCCAATCACCAGGAGATGGGAGTTCTAGTCTGCCTTTGCGATGAAAACTGGCTGGGTGACTTTGGCCAGGCACCAGGAAACGGACGCTACATATGATATATCCAGATTTTCCATGAATCCATACCAGTTTCTCTATTTCTCTCCAGCCAACCCACCAACCCATTCCCATGTGGAAAAACAGGAGGAGAAAGAATTATTAGGTTTGTTGGGTCCTTTGAGTTATTTATAAAAATAATAAACATCTTAGAAATAAATAAAACTATCAGTAGTCCTTGATGTATGATTGTTCGCTTAGTGACTATTTGAAGTTATGATGTCAATATCTCCTGATGATTGGCTCAAAGTCACTGAACGGGCTTTTATACCTAAGGTGGGACTAGAACTCACCGTCTCCTGGGGATTGAGCCAAAGTCACCCAGACATCTTTCATGACTTAGGTGGAACTAGAACTCACTGTCACCTGATTTCTAGGCCAACACCTTTATCACTATACTAAGCTGACATTATTTATCATTATTTATTCCTCAATATTCTTTGTGCATTTGAGAATTTGGGGGGAAACAGCCCTCCTGCCCTCTCCCCCTCTGTTGGGCTCCAGCTCACCTTCTCCTCCCTTGCACCTCCGCTCACATCTCTGCTTAGAGGGAAACTGATTCACGTTTCCGCCGCAGCCTCCATAGATGAAGGGACGGCAGGTGTCCGTTTCCGGGTGAAAAATACCACAGCACCACGTACTGCAAGCAGGCGCCCTCGTCCATTGGCAAGGCGCAGGGATCTGCAAGGCAAGAGAAGCCCCCACCCAGGAAATTCAGACCGCTAAGTCAGAGGGAGGGAGAGACGGAGGGAGGGAAGGGAGGAGAGAAGGAAGGAGGGGATGAAGGAAGAGAGGGAGGGAAGGGAAAATTAAGGAAGGAGGGAAGGAAGGGGAGATGGAGGAAGGAGAAGAGGGCAAGAGAGAAGGGAGGGAGGTAGGAAGGGAAGAAAGAAAGAAGTGGGAAGGGAAGGGGGAGAGAGAGAGAGAAGGGAGAGATGGATAGGGAGAGGGAGGGGAAGGAAAGGGAAGTGAAGATAAAATTAAGGAAGGAGGGAAGGAAGGGGAGATGGAGGAAGAAAGAGA